>JAPKLX010000009.1:6111421-6140981 GCA_026898415.1 Leonotis leonurus | reverse complement strand
ATCGACGGCCGCTTCCCACCGCCGTGAACCCACCGTCTGCCCCCTTCCACCTACTCCGCGAAACACACTGTCTGCACCCTACCACCGCCGCCGCGAACCAACATTCAGCCCCGTTCCGTCACTGAAAAGTAGCGGCGAAATACAATGTCGACTTCCAAGGGAAGTCAGAGATCGTATGACATCGCGGACGACGAGAACGTGGTTTCCATTCCGGCCGCCGGCAACAGAGCACGTGGAGGAGAGATATTTTGGCTAAACCCTAGTTATTTGAATTTGGGTATGAATTTATATGATTGAGTATGAAATAGTGAAATTGGTAATGAATTTATATGATTGGGTATGAAATTGTGAAATTTGGTATGAATGGTATGAATTTACATGCTCGTCTATGAAATATGCTATAGCGTATGAATTGTGTGAAGCTGTGTATGAATTGTGTGGAATTAGGAGCCTGTGTATGTGGTGTGTATATTATTTGTATCTAATACTATAGTTGTGATAGGATAGAATGTGAGGTTACAGAAGTGAAAATCATACTCTTACAATAGAAAAATGACCGAGCTATACAACAAAGACAAAAACTGCTTACTTACATAGTTGTGATATTTCTTGAGAGTGTACCTGCTGGTATGGATCCAGTAAGTTGGTTCAAGCTCAAATCTTTGAAATGACGAGATCCCAAGAAAATGTTAACAAAAAGAACGAGAAAGATGAGGAAAAAGAAGAACATGTCAACGTACTAATCCTCTGAAGGAGATTCGCTTACATGTAAGCAATGCTTGGAGAATATGATCCAAAAGAAGTCCTCAATTTCCTGTACCTAGCATTTGTTTCTAATTTTCGGTTATAATGTTTAGCTATATACATGTCAAGAGAAGTACAGATGAAAGATCTTTGAGCATAAATCTATTCTGGTGTTAGATAAAAATGAACTGGGTATTGCATGGAAAATGAAGATCCCCCCATAACTAGCTAAAATTGGAAGTTATTATTTATAAAATTAATTAACTTGCTGCTTCTTTCTTTCTTTTTTGAATAGAACTTGAAATTGCACAATTTCATGAACTGGGATTGTACGATATACGATTATCTGGTGCTATTAATTATTTAAGATCATGTGTATGATTGGTGCTATTAATTATTTAAGGAATGGAGAGGCTCTTGAAGTTTGTCAATGGGTTGTTACCAGAATGGGGGAACTACGGCGATTGGAAGCAACAAAAATAGGTGCTTTTACGTAGTCTTTATTTTATCATTCAATCATAAATAACATAACTATTGTTGGTCTTTTACAATAATATTAAATAACTTATTATATTATAATAGGTGGTCACTGTGTGCTATGGACATGAGCATTGGGTAACTTGTTGCATTAGTTTGGAGGAGTCATTTGTTGAAATATTTGACTCTTTCCAACACAAATACACTGATGATGACTACAACGTTTGGAAGAAAGAATTCATACCATTGTCACGTATTGTTCCACAATTAGTTAAAGAGATTGGGTACTACGATGATAAACCAAATATCACGCCAAATTATGCTGAGTGGGATGTCGTATTTCCTGGTGACAATCCGTTAAAGCAAGAAGATGGAATTCAGTGTGGAGCACTAGCATTGAAGATGCTGGAACATATCCTGACTGGTGAGAGATTAAAGAACATGACAAAGACTGACATCACTAAGTATCGTTCTCATCTTGCAGAAACAATATACAAGTTCAGTACTGATGTGCAGACTGATTGAATTTTCTCTACTATGGAAGAATATTTGGATGAATACATTGGATTATTAGTTTGTTAGCCCTTTCGTTAGATGTTACTATTTTGCAAATGTTTTTTATGATGACCGTATTAGCTACTAATTGTGGTGTTATTAACTGATTTGCCATTTATTGCTATTGAGTTTGAAGTGACTATATAATGCATGTTCCTATTTATATTGTATTCTGAATTATAGGTAAATGTTAACTGTGTATGAGTGGTATGAATGTGAACCATTCATATCACTCATACAAAGTTAAGTTCTGCACGTTAACTGTGTATGAGTGATATGAATGGTTCACATTCATACCACTCATACCTAGCATGTATACATATAAGTTTGGCCAAGTATGATTAGTATGAAATTGTTGATTCATACTCGTGAATTGTTACACTTTAATCTATAATTTTTTATATTTTTCATCTGAGATTACTATTGTCAATTATATATTGTTGTAATTAAACTACACCTAATCAATTAACCCTAGTCAAATAATGCCACATAATGTCATATAAAATAAATACAAATATATGTAATAACAACACAATCGTATGTAACATTGTTTAACTAAATTATATTTAACGTACGAAAGTTTCAAGTAATTAATATTTGTACTAATACCAAAACTACAATAATAAAGTGTAAGTATGATAGATATGAAATAATAAAATTCAAGCCCTTCATACACAGAATGTAAAATATATGTACAATCTATGTGAATCATCAAGAACCCCTTTGACTACATGTTAGTCGAGTGTGCCCAGCAACACCACATATCTTACAATGTTTGGGCCTACGAGACTTACTAACAAGCGTGTTACTACTACCTACATCCAAACCTTCAATGAACAATTCATTCGTATGTAAAATTACAGGTATTATCCATTGAAGCCCATTTTCATGTTGTTCTTCCCAGCTTAGATGGTCAGAATCCACGGTAGAAGGTACACTATTTAGATTTAACCCACAACAAGTATCAACATCAATAACATCCTCATTGTCCAGACTATCGACATCATCTTCTTCATCACCCTCATCCTCATCATGAACGTCTTTGTCATTAAGAACCTCATGAACATCACTATTCTCATAACTCAAATAATTTTCATACTCAATTTCAGAATCATTGACATGCGAACATTGAGTATTTAACAACTCTATAAAACCTCCATTCTGATGCACTTGAGTTTGAGGTACATTATATGGAACATTTCTAGCAGATGTAGTGATGTATAATGTAGGAGCATGCAATGAATCCATCAAATATTTCAAAGATAACAAAAAAATAAACTACTCAAAGAGAGATAACCGGAATTTGATTGGGATGTCGGAATTTCCAGCCAATTCCTCTCAATTCTGGTGAGAAGTTGGACGCTTCCTCAGGGTAGAAACCGTATCTCACTTTCTATTCTAATATTTTGATTGTTTTGATAGTAAATAAATATTTTGTTAAAAATAAATTTAGTAAATAAGTTAAGTTTAAGTGTAGGAATATTTATGACAATTCAAATTCAAAATGACTAGTATTTAAATACTACTTTGTTTGTGGCTATTATTTGTCTTATATTATCTTTTTTGGCTATTTTGTATTTTGCCTCTATTTGAAAACTACAAGACATTCTAAATTGATTTTGTTAAAAAGTCATATTTAATAAATTAAATAAAGATAATTACAAAAATAGATAAAATTACATAAGACAACTCAATTTTAGTGTGATATAAATATATTTATACTTTGTAGTTGTATTTTTTACAATATGTTATATATAATGCTTGATGCAAAACATTATTTTATCCCGTAAGCAATATTGTTACTTGATTTGTTTTGGCATTAAATAATTAAGAAAAGAATTTAATTTGTGTATAATATATTGAGTATAATTTGTCTAAATTAATTATTAATTGAATTATGTTAATAAGTTATATTTAATTTTATTATATATATGTATATTAAATGAATTATATATATTTGATGTGGGTATAAATTTGTATTTTCATTTGAACAAGATGACAACTAACTAACTCTCTTTAAGAATTGGGGCTTCTCCACCACTGGGTTTTAGGGTTTCACCACTGGGTTTTAGGGTTTAAGCGAGCCAATCTGAAAACGCTCTTCTCCGCCAAACCCCTAAATTCCACGCAGATACACCATGAATTACAGGTTCCAGAATCTGTTAGGCGCGCCGTACCGCGGTGGCAACGCCACCGTCGTCAACAACTCTCTGCTCGTATCACCGGTCGGAAACCGCGTCTCCGTCACCGACCTCATCAAGTCCGAGACCGTAACTCTTCCATGCCAGGCCTCCACTAATCTCCGCCGCATCGCCGCCTCACCAGACGGAGTTTTCCTCCTCACCGTCGACGAAAACAACCGCTGCCTTTTCATAAACCTCCCCCGCCGCGCTGTTCTGCATCGTCTCTCCTTTAAGCATCCCGTCGCCGACGTGAAGTTCAGTCCCGATGGTAGCTTAATCGCCGTTGCCGCTGGTAAGCTTCTACAGATATGGCGCTCCCCAGGATTTAAGAAGGAATTCTTCCCCTTTGAGTTGATTAAGACATATGCCGATTGTAATGATCGGATCACATCGTTGGACTGGAGCCCGAACTCCGACTATTTAGTTGTCGGGTCCAAAGATTTAACTGCAAGACTTTTCTATTTGAACAATGGTAAGAAGAAGAAAAATAGCTATACTAAGCCATTCTTATTTTTGGGTCATAGAGACACCATTGTGGGAGCTTTTTTTGGGGTTGATAAGAAGAATAAGGATGTTTCAAAAGTATATACTTTATCGCGTGATGGTGCAATTTTTGCTTGGGGCTATAGTAACAAGGATTCCGAAGTTAATCAAATGGAGGAAGATTCCTCAGAGCCGGAATCCCCTGGTACTCCAGAGCAGAGGCAGAATATAGAAGAAAGTAATGATACTAATTTGAAGAAAAGGATGGTTTTTGATGCTGACGAGCCCGATGAAAAGGATGGGCTTTTATTGCATAAGAAGAAGTGGAGCTTGTTGAAAAAGGACTTTCTTATGCAAGCACCGGCGAAGTTAACAGCATGCGATTACCACAAAGGGCTCGATATGGTGGTAGTGGGATTCTCTAATGGGGTATTTGCATTGTATCAGATGCCTGATTTTGTGTGCCTTCACTTGTTATCGATTTCACGAGAGAAAATCACAACAGCCGTGTTTAATGATCTGGGAAATTGGTTGACATTTGGTTGTGCAAAGCTTGGGCAGTTGCTCGTGTGGGAGTGGAAATCGGAGAGTTATATATTGAAGCAGCAGGGGCATTATTTTGATGTGAATTGCCTAGCCTATTCACCAGATTCACAGCTGTTGGCTACAGGTGCAGATGATCACAAGATCAAGGTATGCGCATTCCCGGCTCTTGATTTAGTGTTCCATGTAGGATCGACATGTCTGGTGACTTTGGTCATTGGTATCTTTGCCGAATAAATGTAATATATGTAGTCTTAGCGTTGATTAATCATAGATGCATTCAATAGCGTAATAAAATATTAATTGTTTTTATCTGATCTTGATGGGTGGCGAAATATGCAGAAAAATAAGGATAGTACGTGCAATTATATGCTCTTCATGGGTAAATTTCTACTCATAGGGTTTAGCTAATAAGATTGGATTTTTGTGCTTTGACAGGTTTGGACAGCTTCTTCGGGCTTCTGCTTTGTGACATTCTCTGAGCATACAAATGCTGTTACTGCTTTGCATTTCATGGCTAACAACCATTGTCTCCTTAGTGCCTCTCTGGATGGGACTGTTCGTGCTTGGGATCTCTTCCGCTATCGAAACTTTAGAACCTTCGTTACCCCTACACCTAAGCAATTTGTTTCTTTGGCGGCAGATCATAGTGGTGAAGTGATTTGTGCTGGAACTCTTGATTCATTCGAGGTTGTAGATATTTTCTTAGATAGATTTGAAAGTTGAAATTTTATGGTATTTGAATTTCACTATGATTTACTGACGCATATTTGCATGAATGCCCCTAGATATTTGTTTGGTCAATGAAGACGGGCCGGTTATTGGATGTTCTCAGTGGTCACGAGGGTCCTGTTCACGGATTAATGTTTTCTCCCACCAGCGTAAGTGTCTCTGGGTTGCATATTCTATTGAGTTCATTGTGCAACAAACCTCTGATTGTTAATAAACAGTCTTCTTTGTATCACGTGTGCAAGCTAGAAAAGTTTTTCCAGGTTATTTAATCTAACAATGTCTCTTTTTCTTATTTTACTGTGAAGGCTACCCTGGCATCCTCTTCTTGGGATAATACTGTGCGGTTGTGGGACATTTTTGAAGGAAAAGGCGGTGTTGAAAAATTTGATCATACACATGACGTGCTTACACTTGCGTATCGACCAGATGGCAAACAGCTGGCTTGCAGCACACTGGATGGGCATATTCATTTTTGGGATCCACTAGAAGGTGTGGAAATGTTCACTATTGAAGGCCGCAGAGACATTGCTGGAGGGCGTCTCGTGACTGATCGCAGGTCTGCTGCGAACTCCACTGCAGGGAAGTGCTTCACAACTTTGAGTTATTCTGCTGATGGTAGCTACATATTAGCTGGGGGGAGTAGTAAATACATTTGTATGTACGATGTTGCTGATCAGGTGCGTCCCAACCTAATGTTGTACTCCGTGTTAGTTGATCAAACGGCTTATTTGTCGATGTTTTTCTTTTGGGGTGTTTATTTAATTACTGATGTAGGTATACACGTGCATGCGCATAAATTATGTGAAGAAACATTTCTATAAGTCTATACTGTTGTTTTGTTATGATTTCATATTATTATGATGTGGAAGTCATGAATAGCTGTTTTGCTTAGAGTTTCTTCTGGTGAGTATAAGTTTTTCTAGTAAAAAAAAGCTATAATCTGCTTCTTAACGATTTGTATTGAAAAAATTTTGCGAAATCTATCAGGTACTCTTGCGAAGATTCCAAATAACTCATAATCTATCATTGGATGGGGTTCTTGATTTCTTAAACTCAAAGAATATGACTGAAGCTGGACCCGTGGATTTGATAGATGATAATGACAGCGACACGGAGGAAGGGGTGGATAAGCAATCACAAAAAAAATTGGCATATGATCTTCCCGGATCAATGCCCAACCATGGCAGGCCTACTATTCGAACGAAGTGCCTTAGACTAGCTCCAACTGGCCGAAGTTGGGCAGCTGCAACTACAGAAGGAGTTTTGTTATATTCTATGGATGACTCCTTTATATTTGATCCCACTGATCTGGACATTGATGTTACACCAGAGGTGAGCATTACTGATATTTATTGGAGAAGTTCTAATAGATATTTGGCCATTGTCCACGGATGTGTTATATGTGTTTGCATGAACTATATATAAATTGTTCCGTAATTTAATGGATTCTGTTCATTGATATGGAAGTAAAACTCTCAGTTGTGTGATCTATTTTTATTTTGCCTTTCGAATAGGCAGTTGATGCAGCTCTAAAAGAGGATGAACCAAAAAGAGCTCTGATACTCAGTCTACGTCTGAATGAAGATACCTTAATAAAGAAGTGTATTATTGCTGTTAGTCCTGTAGATATACCAGCTGTTGCTTCATCAGTCCCCTTCAGATACTTGCTGAGATTAGTGCAAGCACTTGGGGATCTTCTGGAGCAGTGTCCACATGTGGAGTTCATCCTCCGATGGTCCCAGGTTGTACAAAGCTCAAAATAATTCTTGCATATGCACCTCTATATTATTGGCGTCCCCATTCAGCTTCAGCTATCTTATTTTAATTGAATTTTGAATTGTTCATTTGTTTGACAGGAGCTTTGCAAAGCCCATGGAAATTCTATTCAGCAGAATTCCAGAAACTTGCTCCCTGCCCTGAAATCTTTGCAAAAGGCAATTACTCGGTTGCATCAAGATTTGGCAGATACATGTTCGTCTAACGAGTACATGCTTCGATACTTGTGTTCTACAAGCACCACCCAATAGTTACTGTTAAAATGATCCATCGGTAAGAAATTTGGGAAGTTTTTTGTTGTTTTATTAGTCTCATCATTTAATATGGTGTTGGTCTTTTCTTGTATGTGATGTCTGTATCCGTTCAGTTTATTTCCTAATGTATGATTTGGACATGGGTCATTTTTGAAGCTAAAATCATCTTCAGTCCAAAACCTTGATTTTTTAGTAATTACATTCTGTAATATTTACCAACTTTGAGAGTTGTTTGACTTAGTTATAAACTCCTTAAAACAAATTTTAAGATGTAAAAGAGCTTTACTTTTAAAAAACCTTATAAGCTATTGCAATGTGATAGACAAAATAAACTATCAAGAAACTTACTAGCTCCAAAAGCTAATAGATTCTTTTGAAAGTAACTTCCAATAAATTTTTTGACCATAACTTGCTTATTTTAGATCTCGTACCTTGGGATCTTTTGCCATGATTCCACATATTACGTTTACCTCCCAACCTCAATTAACCCACATTTTTAAAAAGTATAATGGTCTATAATCATCTACAATTATCAAGTAGAGTCGCATCTCTCATCCACTAATCGAACATGTACATTTAGTTAAAAAAATGAAAAACACAATGCGACACTCATCCACCATTCACTAAACACTCGGCAAATATTTACTAAAACTCCTCATATTAACACACACACCACAAATATTACAAAATCTCGATGTTGCTAAAAGCAATGACTTTCTGATAGTCGTTAGTTCCATTGCGAGTTTTTATGGACCAATGGAATATGTCACATACTCTAATTATGATTGCAATATTAATTATTCTCCCCATTTCATTAATATTCTTGACCATTTGGCTATAAAAAGTTAACTACTATCTTTCTTATATATGTTCACCCACAAACTAAATTTCAGTTTTAATACCCTGAAGAACTAAAATACCTCAAAAGACTCGCAACTCAATCACCAAAACAGACCAAGTATTGGTTTAAAGAACGCACTTCATACATGTAAAATTACTAGTTGCAAGAAGATCGACGATATTTGAGAAGAGAACTTCAAATTTAGAGCCATGAATTTTTGTACACCTTAGTGCACTGGTCCCGCTCATGTGTCCATTTTCTGGAAGGAACACGTACCATTTGAAGAGAAGAGGGTCACTTGACTCACTTCCGACATGCATCTTTATGTTCGATTATACTCCAATTACGTTGAGTACTACTACTTTACAGTGACACTTCTGAAACTATAAATGACTAAATCCAATTATGCAACATATATAATAGTTCGCACTTCATACGAAGTCATCAAAATCAGAGCAACTGTATAAAAACAAATGGAGGAAGATGAATCCAAACAAAATTAAAGCAAAGGCACAAGTTTTATTTAATTTAATTTGAAATACAGTAGTAAGTAAAATCACCCCCTTGTATATCAAGAGGAAAGGGGGGAGGGGAGGGGTATGCTTGTTAAGTAGAAAAACAAGATGAGTAACCCCAGAAACAGAAAACAACTAGTAATTATCCCTTTTAGTAGGAGGGATGTTGTTACGATCCTCATCCTCCTCCGCCATTCCAAAGGTGTGCTTCACAGCATCTGCAGCACCCTGCGCCATTCCCTTCACCTGCTCCCCCGTCTTCTGCAGGAATCCTCCCGTCTTCTCCTTCCCCGCCTCCGCTGTTTCCTTCCCCGCCTCCGCCATCTCAGATGCCTTCTCTTTCGTCGCCTGCGCCGCCCCTGCTGCCCTGCCCTTCGTCGCCTGCGCCGCCCCTGCTGTCTTGTCCTTGGCGGCTCCCATGTAGCTCCCCGTCTGATCCTTCGTCTCCTGCCCCCGCTCCCTTGTCGCCTCCGCCGCCTCAGAGGCCTTGTCCTTGGCCGCCTGCGCCTTGTCCTTCACCGCATCCACTGCGCGCCCCGTCTTCTCCTGCAATTCATTCATTACCATATACTGTTAGATAACATCACTATACATCTACATATATGTAACTAACGAAAGAGAGAGAGAGGTTAGGTGCCTGAGTATGAGCCTTGGCTTCACCGGCTCTGTATCCTTGCTCGTGAGACGACATTTTTGGATGATGAATGAAGATAAATGAGTTCAAAGTAAATGTATTGGTAGAAAAAGTAAAGTTGGAAACCAAAGTGTTTTTGTGTTAACTTAGGCAGAATGCAAAGATCGATATCCGAGTAAGTTGAATTGAGAATGAGAATTGGGAAGAATATATAGAGTTTGAAGGGGAAGTAGGGAGCTGCCACGTGTCTAGTTTTGCGACGCGTGTACCTGTGATTCAGCAGCTGAGCCTCCTCGATTGTTTTTTCTCTTTTGTTAATTGTTATTATATCATCGCCTTATCCGACAACATTACAAGCCCCCATGCAGACACCCTCAATATATATTTTCATATATTTTATAACATATCATCATCCACCACGTCTAATTTTAAACATTCTGTTAAGACCATTAATATTTTAAAATATACATGTAATATTTTAAATTTTATTTATATTTTCTTTTTGTGGTTTATTTTTCTATATATATATATATATATATATAATTTTTTTAAATCCATGACAACTCTATCGCAACACATATTTTGTGAAGTATAATTAATATTATGTATTGACTGCTAGTGATTGTTATTAGAGGGAAGATATTTAAATACAAATTAATATCACCACAATCATATCAAAGATAATTATAAATAAAAAAAAGGAGAGAGAGTGCGGTGGATTTTGGATCCGGTCGATATTCGTCGATTCAGATTGATTTTTGAAGGTTTAGATCCTTTAGATTTTGGACCAAATGAATTCGGATTAGAACTACCGTTTACATTTTGAGATCCAGATCTGACCCGTAGACCTGTTCATTTAAATATTTATAATATATATATTAATATCTACATTATTTTAAATATAACTAAATCCAATTATAAATTTTGTTTACTCTGTTCTTTAAGATGTTGATGATGTTGAAATTAACTCCAACATCTAATTTTTTTAAATATTTTAAAATTTAATTTTAATTGCAATCTATTTCGCCACAACTCTTCTTGGCACATTAATAATTTTAAAATTATTTAAAAAATTTATGACTTATTTTGAATTGTTATAGTGATTCCTATAAATTATAGCGTTATATAGATCAATTGTTGTAGTGCTGCCGATTTATATTATAATCATGATAATATTATCGATTTTAGTATATTTTTAGAATTTATTTTATAAAATAAAATGCATGAATCTATATCGAACCCGCGAAAACAATCAATCTCATAGATTTGGACTCTAATTAAAATTTCTGAATTTGAATTTTGACCAAGTGAGATTAGTACTATCCATCCCTCCAGTTCAATAAGTTGCTTTTGGACCGGCTCCAGGCCAGACATTCCATGACAATGGCTAGAACGGTTTCGAAGGTTCTAAAAGACTAAAACCACCCTACCTACACAAGATTCTGTGTGTAAATTGACACAATCCGTTCCGATTCTCTTTCCTTATGTATAGATTGCAAAAACCAACTTAATTAGTACTCGCGGCTTTCTCTTTCCTTAAGTGGTGATTCTTTTTTGAAATATATTTTATATAGGATGGACTCGATTATAATAACTTAAAATTATCATACGTTCACTAAAAATTTCTAGTTTTTCTCTCACGAATTATAGCGTTCTTTCTCTGCTAATACAATAATGATGCAAGAGTGTTTGGAAGCGTGCAATCAGTGAGTCTTATATTTAAATATCTTCATAGTATATTCAATCGTAGATCCAAATTTATTTTTAATTATATATTTTTGTTGCGTGTGATTAAATTACCTAAAGAATTTCTAACGTATTTTCTTTGGATGATTTTGTTTAATGCATAATTAATTAGATGGTGTCCAAAGCAAGCGTGTGTACGGTGTTCATACTGTGAGAGGAGAGTTCGCCCTCATACTTCTCATGGTATAATGTAAAAAGAACTTCTAATGCTAGCTATTGTAGTTTAAAAAGTTCATTTTTTCTATGATATATAATATATTTATTATAAGTTGTATCAAATCATTATATAAATTTTATTATATACAGATATAAAGAGTTGAGAATGAATGATGCAGTGAAGTCGAATGAAGAGAGAATAACAAAAAGGAATGATAGCGGGAAGAACGAAGAATCACAATAAAGCTTCTGTCTTTTATTTGTTAATAACGTGTTTTCTCAAACACGCTTCTTTTATTTACTATCTGTTTAGTTTACTATCTGTATAGTGGAGGTGGTAGTTATTTTTACTATCTGTATAGTGGAGGTAGTTATTTCTTTAACAAACTAACTACCTCTCAAAATCCTATATATTCTCTTTGCGATGCTCGCTTAATGCATGAAGAAGATTTCTATTTTTGCATCCTTTCTTTTCCACATCTTTTCCTTCTTCCGCCATCTCTCCTTCAATTCGTTTTAACAGATCTTGTTCGCTATGCGGGAAGGTTCTTGCTGAACATGTTGCTCAATTTGTAAAAGCATGTAATGAACATGTATCTATGTGATGTTAAATTCAGTTTAATTTGAATTGTAAGAATCTTGAATCAAAATTAATGTTGTCGCTGATTCCTTATAGTGTTAATCGTTAAAACTACCCAATTATCAAAATCACAGTAAACAAAATACTCACTTTCTAAGGATACATAAACAAAATACCCACTTTTGACTTTCATTATCGATTTTTGTGCAGTTGAATACATAGCATTTTGTAGAATGCAATATATACATGTATGAAATCAGAAAAATACATAGCATTTGAATACCTAAATACCGCCCGAAAATTCTTTGGCTACGCAAATGCCGCCTGCGTAAGCCTTACGAGCGGCATTTCGGCTAATCCGGGCGGTATCGATACGGGAAGCAACATAAGACCATTCTAAATCCAATCATGCAAATATAGCTCGAAATAAAGCAATATATAGTGTAAAAACCTAAATTACAGGCATATATTCTATAGAAATTAGAAGTAATTGACAGTACACTAATTCAAATTTAAATCAATGGTATCAAGCTAATTACCTGAATTGATTCAGGTATTTCTTCAATGGAGTCGTCCATTATGCAATTGGAGAGACAATTGAGAGGTGGTGGCTCGAAGATGTAGCAGCGCGATGGATGGAGCAGTGTGATATGGTGCAAATGGGCGGCTGGTGATGGAGATGGTGATATGGTGGCAGCTGGTGATGGAGCGATGGAGCAGCGAAGATGAGTTAAGTTGGGAGGAGAACGGAGATGGTGGGGGTGATACGCCGGCGGCAAGAGAAGAACAGAGAGGGGCGGCAAGAGGGGGCGGTATTTTGGGTAGAGGGAAGAGAGAGTTGTAAAAAGTGGGTAATTTGTTAATGTGTAGTTTGACTTTGAGTATTTTGTTAATGTTGTAATTGAAAAATGGGTAATTTTAATTTTGTCCCTTCCTTATATTACAATTTTATTACAGTTTGCAGGCGATGGATTGGAAATTGACGAGATGACTAATCAAGATTGCGAGTTATTCTTTAATTTTTCAACCTATCAAGACTTGTTTTATCTTTAATTTTTCAAACTTTATTATTTTGAATATTTTTCGCGCTTCAAAATTTAAGTACAGTATAATTTATGTTATTTCAAATTGATTTTACGTTCTTGTAGGATAATTTATTTTGAATTGAGATAATGTGTTGATTTGTGTTCTTTCAAATTGATATTGTGTTTATAGTAATTTTCACGCTTCAAAATTTAAATATGATTTATGATATTTCAAATTGATATTGTGTTATTTCAGTACTCCATGGTATTGTTCATAATTAAAATGAAAAAAGAGAGAAAGAAAGTGAATGAATTAAGACTAGAATATAATAATGCGACTACCCATCCTGTCATTCTTTGAAGTCCAAACTAATTTTGGCATCAGTCATCACATTCTTTATATCCAAATTTAGATCCTTCCGTAGATGTGACTGTTGTTGGGTTTTGAAAGCCTACCAAATTTAGAACAATCTCTTAACTATAAAATTGTAACTGAGATTATCAGTTATATTGTGATGAGATTTAATTTGCAGCAAGTTTCTTCTCGTTTTGTTATTTTAGTCTGTACACCAATTTTTTTTCTATTTTTCTTTATATTTTTGGCAACCTCTTCTCCACTCACAATATATTACACATCATCTTAATTTTACGTGGGTCCCATTTTTCACTCACTGCACTTTACCCTCACTTTATCTTTTACCAACCAAAGTCACCTTATTTTATTAAAACTCGTGTCGGGTCAAAATAGAAAGAACATTGATGGACGGAGGAAGTATTAAATTATATAACTGCGTCACGGAGAACTCGAATTAGAATATATTGTCTTGGACATTAAATTAATTATTTTAATTAATATCAATTTAAAATAAAAATTTAATTATAATATAATGAATCATGCCCAATGGTGGCTGATAGTAATAAAATTAGAATAATAAATTAACAAGACATGAGTAATGCCAATGGTCAAGGGAAACTCAAACCCAGAAGCTCAGTTATGAATAATAAAAGCTTTTTCTGTTTGGTCACGCTCACATATTGTGCTTGTTTATATTATTTGAAATAAATTACATTCTCCTTGGGTTACTGTATTTATACCTCACATCTCATAATAGAATATCATAACAAATGCCTTTTAAGTTGATCAAAATACTACTATTAGAAGGTTAGTCTCCGAGTCCATAAATTTTGAATTCGAATTTTCTATAAGGGAGTATTCGTGATTTAATATAATACAAACAACTAAAAAAAGCTAATAGAAGTATAGAACCATCCACTTTTTGCTGAAGATAATACTTTAATGCTTAAAGTCAAAGTAATACATAATTTTTGACCTAAAAATGTTTAGTCATCTACTAATGATTATTCAGTTCCGCTTTTTATATATTTAACTCTATTTATGGTATATACTTAACGGCTCATGATTTATATAGTAATATCACGTAGTTATATATATATATATATATATATATATTGAAGATATATATATACCAATTAATAAACCCTAGTCAGAAAGAATAACAAATTTTCTATTTTTAAGGATCAAATATTTTAAATAAGATACATATCAAAATTATATTTTAATATGTACCATTAATCTAAATAATTTAAGAATCAAAATTTATTTTTAGTTAACTCATACATAACTATTTTTATTTAATCTCTTCACTATATATATATATATATAATTTCATATAAGTAAATAAATTGTACTAGAATTAAAATCGATCATAAAAAATTTGGTACGAAAACTAAGAAATAAAATAGTGTGTTAATAAAGAATAGAAGTTAGTTATATTAAAAATATCTTTTTCTTTTTCGAAAAATAACCACGTGACGATCCAATAAAAAATATAATTATTTTTAGTTAGTTAATATTAAAATATACACTAATTATTAAATTCAAAATAAAAGATGACCAACAATAAATTTTTATCAAAAAATAAGTAGTAGTATATGTTACTTCCCCCATACACGAAAAATTTGCACATTTGTGCATTTTATTTCGTCCATGAAAAATTTGTATATTTATATTTTTAATAATTACTCATATTATTGAACGCATAATTATCTTTTTAATTATTTACATTACATATTTATAATGTGGAACCATTATTGTACTCATAAAACTCGTGTCGAATCAAGTCCATAAATATCTGATACGGAGGGGAGTATGTAGCATCTCATGTCACTCTAAACAAGTTTAATATATACGTATACTCTTGGGTTTTTTTTATGATTATTATTATGAACTAGAAGAAAATATAGAAAAGGCACTCTTTAATTATAAGTCTACAATTAAGAAAAAGTCAAATAAATACGAATGTAAAAAGTCTAAAAACAGATAAGCAAATCAAGAAAGTGGGCCCACCATAATATATGAGCAGAACTATGGCTCTCCTCTTCGTTAACATCGTCCGCAGCTCAAAGAGTGTTTCTCCGCCACCACCATTCTCCTCTCTATTTTCCACTTTCGGATGGCTGCTTGTAAGCTATCTTGCTCTATCAATTCTATCAAATTCCCCAAGGCTCTTTACATGTTATCAAATAGAAAACGTGCCGACTTACAGTCCGCTCTCTCTACTCATTTTTAATAAGTTTGTTTACGGATCGTGTTATTGTGGAGTTTGTGTAATGGAATTTTGATTTCTGGGAAATTGGTGTTTTAATGCTTGTGTATTTCCTGTTTCAGTTTTTCTTAATTTGCATTGGGGGTGTAAAAAGATAATCATTTTGCTGAATGTGAAATTGTTGCAGGTGGTATTGGGCCTTCAGGCCTTAAGATAAAGAACTTGGATTTGGGTTCTTCAAGGCCAAAGTTGAGAACTGTACAACCCTTGCATGGCTTAAGGGCGCCCAAAATTGTTCGATTTGATGGTTTAGTGTTGTTGAATAGACCAAAGAAGTCGATTATTGCTTTCCGAAGTTCAGTTTCTGATGATGCTTGTGAGTAGATTTACTGATTTGGTTTGTTTTCTTGTTGATGCAATTTTGTTCTGTTTGGTCTAATTATCCCCCTTTTCTTTTTCGTCGAGGTACTTATGATCCAATTATTGGGAACTTAATATAAAGACACAAACTCATGATAAAGATCAATTTAAGTGGCTGGTTCTTTATGTAGAAGCTTAATAAGGTGTCTGGGTTGCCATTAGTATGATTAAGAGATGAACTTAGGCTAACATTGTTTTTGTAGGATAGGAGTTGTGGAAATACATAATTTTGCATATTATCTGCTCATGGGCACAACTTTTTTGTTATTTTCTTCTTGGACACTGGTAATTTTTATTACACCAATAAAAGTCATAGTCCACTTGATATTTAAACTGTATTTGAAGGTAGAGCACTCAGATATAGGTTACAGTTGCTTGCAAGCATATACCCATACACATAACTAATGTTTGGGAGGAAGAAAGTAAACTCCTGTTCTTCATTAAACATCTGCTGATCCAAACAAATATTCTTTTGCAAGGTGTTATTTCTGTTGCACCCATCACCTTATCTTTCTAATGTAACTTCTCTTCAATGATAGCAGCAACAGCCAGTGTGGAAGATGATCCTAAAGAAATTGTAGCAACTGATGCAGTCAGTAAACTTATTCCCAATGCATTTGAGGTAAGTTGCTCAACATTACATGGCTATGATATATATATAATATCAGGTATATTTTGCTTGTTCCTGAGTATTGACGTATTTTCCGTGTGTCACCTTATTGATTAATGAGATCTGATATCATTGAACAACAATAAAATTGAATACTTTGATTGAAGAGTTTACAATAACTTGACGTCTGGCATGTAATGGATTTTAATTGTTTTAGTCTTTTAGATAACAGATAAAATTTTGATTGACAACAAAACAAACTGATAGATGCCACATGTTTAATGTTTATTCTCTGGTGCCGTTCTATTTTGTGCGGTCTGATTCTAATTCAGTGAGACATCATAATCTATAAAGACATATGTGAGAAATCAGATTGAAAATTTGTATTTTCTCAAGACAATTTTTAGAAAAAAGCAGCCCCCCTATGGGCAAGCTAAATAAAGTAGCAAAATCAGCTTCTAACTCATTTCATTATTATTTCCATTTCTAAATGGTAGTAAACTGAGAAAGTTGATAAGATTGTATCAACAAAAGCATTAGCTAGGAGAACAGTCTTTGTGGGTAAGGAATCTGCTTGGAGAATTAAGTGAATTTATCAACGTTATTATGTTATGCAACTTTTATTTTTAGTTTTTCCCCTTTGAACACCAATAGGTGGAGTTATATCTACTCATTTTCGTCTGATATTTTCTAAAACTTTGAAAGGGTCAAGTAACCCTTTAGTTCTTTCAAAAGTATGTATCAGATGAAATGACAAGTTGTGCATAAATAGCAGTTCTATGCTTTTGCATGCTGCCTGGCAATGTGTAATCATCAGTCTCCATAACTGGTTGCAGCCATCTTACTGAATTCTCATTTTGCAGGTGGAATCTCTTTTGACGGTACTATGCGACACAACATCAATTGCGGAGTTTGAACTTAAAGTAAGCTGTTTGTCCTATTCCCCACATACTATGTATTCATTTTGTCCATGTTTAGCTTGGCAATTCTTTGGCCTTCTAGGTTTTCTTACAATTACTTTATGATCAGCTTGGGGGCTTCCGGTTATATGTCTCAAGAGACTTGGCCGAACAAAGTGCACCCCCACAGCCTCCAGCTCCTGCTCCTGTGACTGCCCATGCAGTTGTTGAGATACCTGCTTCAAATGGCTCAGCCTCATCACCATCATTGGCTCTCTCCAGACCAAATTCTTCCCATGCTGGAGTTCAGACTCTGCTTGATAAGGCAGCAGACGAGGGCTTGGTCATACTTAAATCTCCAAGGGTAATAATGTAACGACTTTTTCTGTGAAGAGTGGCAGACTTGCTGGATGTTTGTGTCACTAATGTTACATTGGATGCAGGTTGGGTATTTTAGGAGATCTAGGACCATTAAAGGGAAGAAGGCTCCTCCTTCCTGCAAAGAGGTAGTTCTCTGTGTATTTGTGTGCATTTACCTTTATGAAATGGTGATTTTTATAATGGTTATTGTGACACTTGCTTCTACAAAGTGTGCAATGTTGTCCTTTGCAGTAAATGTTCCCACCTTTGCAACCATCCACATGTTACAGTTAGTGTTGGTTTTCCTTATCTTCATGTAGAGACTCCTTTTTTCGGGTTCAAAGTGTTTTTTCAGCATTGATGAAGGATGCGATGGTGTTTGAACTTGTCGAAATATTATGATTTGGAGCATGAATTTTTGTTTTCTCTTACATTTTGTCTGATATCAACGATCATATCCCAGATGTATTTGACCATAGTGTTTTCCAAAAGCTCTATACATACAAGGAGCTGTATGCCTTTCATGTAAAACTGTGTTACCACCGAGTCATATGTAGTTCCAGAATACGGTGCAACTTCCCAATTGACTCAACTATTATTATTGTTGCTAAACAGAAAGACACAGTAAAGGAGGGGCAGGTGCTCTGCTACATCGATCAGCTAGGGGGTGAGATTCCCATCGAGGTTTGTCTCTGCCTTTTGTCTTAATATGATTTTGCTCTTCCATTCCTTATTTCCAAATTTCATGACTAGTAAAGATCTTATGCTGCAGCATGCTAGATGTTCTAGAATTGGTTTTGTCTAAGAACCAGTTTTGTTCACTTTCTCATTCGAAGCATTGGTTATGAATCTTACACATCAATTCTCTCTTGTTTTTTGGGCCCAGTCGGACATATCTGGAGAGGTGGTCAAGATACTTCAACAAGATGGCGGTATGCATCTTTCTTCTCATTGCTTTAGTTGGTGAAAGACGTTAACGTGTTTTTATTAATCATATGTATCATAAATCACTATTCAACTCTTGACATTCACAGATCCTGTTGGTTATGGCGACGCCCTTATTGCAGTCCTTCCTTCCTTCCCCGGAATAAAGAAGCTTCAATAGGTTGATGTACGTTCCCGGGCAGTCCATCCCTCTCTCTGTCTCGGTTTTATTTGTGCATGGTACTATGAGATGTGGGTGTTTGCAAAATTGCGAGAATACACGAGTATCATGTTCTTGAGAAATCATTTTGATAGAATGACTATTGATTGTATTGATATTCAAATTTATTTAAATTGAAAAAAAGAAAGATTTGTTTTCTTCCTGGTGTTTGAACATTCTTTCAGCATTGGATTTTGGACTACTGCTCCTTTCTTTCATATTTATTTATGGCTTCCTCTCATATGGGAGTGCTTTGACACACAAATTGAGCCCAATTCATATATAACAAAATCTCCGATATACGTATTAAAATTAAACGATGAAAAGAGAGGAAAAGAAAGAAAAAAAGAAGTTTTAATGGAGGTAGGGGCAGCATGGTCATTTTAGGAGCTGCGTCTCTTTGCATGATCGTACATACCAGCTTCGAATAAAGGGTTGTCACTCTCGCTCTAAGCGCTCTCTCTCTCTTTCTCTAAGCAGGAGAAAATCCCTTTTGCCTCACGAATACCAGCAATCATCATCCTCACAAAGCTTCTATTATGTGAAAATACTCGTTTCCTGCCATTTTTTCCGTTTCGGATTTTCTTTTTACTCACGCCAACTTTTGAAAATCCTTCTTTGAGTTTTTCATGCTCGAAATCCATTTGGGCGCCTTCTGTTTGCATCAAATCCTTCTTTTGTCGCATAATCTTTCATATGGGTTAGCCGATTCTCCATCATGCCAGGGTGTAAAAATTTTCTATAAAATTTTCTGATTCTTGTAAGTCGTGAAAATGAAACGCTCCGACGATTCACAAATTTCTGCGCCAGTCAATTATCTCGGCAAAATTGCATATGATCAACGTACACATTCTAGAGTCTCTAACGAACAATCTTGTTTGAGGAGACCAAGAATCCCCTTATCAGTAAACAGGTCAAAACTCACTATTCCTTACAGATCACAACTGTGCAATCTATTCCAAAAGGGTAGATGTTTTTATGGTGGGAACTGTCATTTCGCTCATAAAGTGAGTGAAATCATCATCCCAGGGTCGAAAACTCATGTATCCATGGAGGAGGAGCATGCTAGCGAGAGAAATAGTATGCGGAGAGAAGAAAAGTACTGTAACTTTTCTTATAGAGGAGAGGATTGCCCTTATGGTGATAAGTGTCATTTTCTTCATAGATGTGATGAAAATGTTGAGAGAAACGGCATTGGATTGAATCAAGTGAGTGATAGAAGTGCTTGTGATTGGATTGAGTGCGGGAGTCGGAGTGAGGGCAGACATAATGAGAAGTTGATATATCATAAGACCAAGCTTTGCATGCAGTGGCAGCAGAGGTTTGGTAGCTGCCGTAATGGGGAGAAATGTACCTACGCTCATGGTACACAAGGTGTTTGATCCCTCCTCTTTGTTGTTGTTGTTCAAGACTGTTGTTGTTTCTGTGCACTGTTGCATTTACATGGACGTGATGTGGTGTGCTCTCTTGAATGAAATCTAGTGATAACATAGGTTTCTGTTAGAAATGTCGTTGCATCTTTTGTGGACACCACTTTTTCGCTGTGTCATTAGTGAGATTGCTTTTTTGTCGTAATAGGTAGGAACTACTCTTGTTTCAAATAATGTTTCACAGGGTCAGGAAGGCACGTTGTCATTTAGAAGCAGATAGTGGTGACCTGTCTTAATGAACATGAAACTAGCATTTTTCTTATTCATCTATGATTCTAGGGCCAGGTTCAAAGAGTAACAAATGCTATGAAACTTCTGTGCATGCAGTTATTTTCAGGCAACTTGTTCTTGCCTTTCATGAGTTTTATATCTTGTGAGTGTGCACTTTATTTGGATATGTTTGAATTAGGACACCATTGCAGTCGAAGTTTTGTTCTCTGTACCTCATTATAGTTATGATAACTAATCGATACTGCTAGATTTTGTCTTCCTCCCCATCCCCTGCTCGTTTTTGTTCTCAAGTTCTACTGATAAGATTATGGGGTCTACTAATGATATAAGAGAATAAAGTTATCAGAACGTACAAACATATAGCTTTATAATTTACTTCCAAATATGTGTTCAAGGATAAGAACGCAGGCATGAGTAGAGAAGGTTGAATGCCACTGTTCTGTTAGCGCTTTAAAAAAACTATTCATCTGCAGTGCTAGAAACGTTTATAGCTTACAGACATCATCAATTAGAGCAAAGTGCCTCCACTCAAAGCTCTCTTTATGTGACCATTATCTTTTTATCTTAAAACATTCCCTTCTTTTATGGGTGGCTGCAAGCTAAATGGATTACTTTGATGGACAGAAGTTCGAGGAGTTGGATATTACACTAGACTGGAAAAGAGTCATGGTTCAAGGTTGATGCCTTATTCACGACCCAGCTTTGCAGGGTCGTGCAGGGTTGGAACTGAGACTGCTAAGAAGGAAGGCATGGTCCCTATCATGGATTGGAATGTTGCAAAGACAAGTGAAATCTATGCTGATTGGGTGGGTTTTGGGCACGATTTCTTCATGTCTCATTGAGTGTCCGGCACTAGTTTCAGGCCTGTGAATATTTGTTAATGTGCCATGCCAAGATAGGAAAACATACTATGGATCTTTACAGTGTGATATGTAGGTCATTTTGTTCATCCAAATACTTCAAGCAAATCTCTGTTGCAATGAAGTCTTGAGATGCCTTTTGCTTTCTTTTGTTGCTGATGCAATTCTCAAAGCACTCATCTGTAGCACGATTGAAAATAGAATTTATTATATTGGAGGTTTACACAATTGGTTATACATATAATCAGCACCCATTATCATATTCATTTATCAAAGGAATCAAGTGCAATAACCAATGTTGGAATCAAGAAGCATTCATAATGTAAATTCTGGTATTCTAAAACTGAACATATCTCTTGTTCTATAGTCTGATTAAGATAATATAACAGGCATAAATGTATGTATATACACACCATTAGCAAGCAGAACGGTTTCTTAATGTATCCGTTGCTGCGGATTGAGCACATTTGAGAGATGAGCGTGCTAAAGAATCCATTGGATCTATGCATTTTCTCCACAAAGGATCCTCTTGTGGTAAGAGCTGCTCCAAATAATCTGAAGCCAGAATGACTTTATTCACAGCTCTCATGAGCAAAAGTTGTAGTGCAAATTTTGAACAAATTCTGTGCCCCTTCAAAATCTTTTCTGTTCAGTGCTTCCACTGCAGGAATTATAGTATGTTCCAACGTTGCCTTATCCAGTAAAACAGCCTCAAAACCCTGCATTGTTCACCTCATCCCTGTAAGAAACCATAAGTTTCATTTGAATATATATTTCAAAGTGATAAATACCTCATTTTCAAGTTTCTGTTGATAAACTGTAGGGTTAGTTGCAAGAACACCAATACGGAGAGGGCTTCCTACTTCGAGTGGCTTTAACGTTGCTTCCTTGAGTTCGTTGGCAACGCATTCACCAACGTGAAGGAAAGGAACGGATGAACATCCATCTTTGATCTCAACATTCCAAAAATGTGACATATGGCAGGGGATCACAACACAGCATACTCCAGATTTCTCAAGAAAGGCTCGTTTTCGCTTCAAATTCTCCACAATCGAACTGCAATCAGCCTGTGAATGTTGGGTTCTGGCAGAAAATAACAGAGAAGACCTTCTTCTGTGAAACGATGAAAGCTCCTTGCTTAGACCTGGATCAGGAACTAATATAAAAAGAGGACTACTTCCTTCCTCCTCCAACACTGAGTTCTCGAATCTTTTCGCAAAATTCAAGGTGGAATCAGACGAGAAACCTCCCATTATACCAATGACATTGCCTTGAGCGATCAGTGGATTGTCATTGTTGAAGAGGGTCTCAGCTTGATTCTCACTTGGAATGTTGACTAGTGATGGGTTCTTCTTGCCTGGGCTGTGGCTTGTATGTTTGCTCACTCAACATTTTATATTTGATGCATAGTTGAATGGTAGGAAACATGATGACATCCTTGCAACTGTGAACCACCACTAAAATTCAACACTTGGCTGAGGTTACTGTTTCAATGAATCATTGCTCTCTGATCTGATGGCATATTCATTCAGCAAGAGTCTACGAATCTTTGGAGAAATCAAGGTTAAAAAGTCCTGAGCTTTTAAACGAAAAGTGCAATTTTTTTCAAGAATTTCTAACTATAATATCTCTCTGAATCAGCAACATATTCAACGTTGTTCTCTCTTAATATCTTATGCACCAAAAAATATCCCGTGCATTAACTCCCCAAGGACCAGAAATGAAAAACGAAAAAAAAAAAAAAACTAGAGATGAATGAGAATGAAGATTCAATAAAGAGAGTAAAGGGCATGTGGGATTGAGAAAGTGATTAGAAAAATATAGGTCCAAGTCTTATTCTGAACCAAGAGCTACAAAACAAATTTCTTGGTTAACATGTGAGAATTTTCTTGCAATGCAGCATGGTGCATGACTGCATGGTGAGGCCCTTCCGAATGAAAGCTGCGGCCCCCCTTTCTATTTTTATTAAAGGACTTATCTAGATATTAATTAATTCCAAGCAACAACCTTCTGTTCAAAGAGGTTAATCCAAGTAGTCCTTATATTTTGGAGAGAGAGATAGAGGGTCTGTTTAGTAGAGCAGACATGTCATAATAGTTGGAATCTCTTCTGAACTTTTACTACAATAAGCATATTGTCCTTATCATCATATGCCTACTGTTTTCTTCATGTGAGGCTCTTAATTGCAGTTCAGCCAAAAGCTTGAATAACTTATCTTCAAGAGTATTGATTATGACTATTATTTCCAATTCCTTCAGCTAGCATAATTTAAACTATATGTACTCTGACTAAATTATATTTCAATATGCAAGTGTTTAATTTAGCTGCATTAATTATACAAAAGAAAGCAGCTGATTCAAAATGTGTGAAAATATTGAAAATGAAGAAGTAACATGCAAATATAGGCAGATGTCATCTCCACTGCCCCTTGCTGTTGTCCCAAATATCTCTGGCTTATTTGAGAGCTGGGACTCAATTTAAATTACATAAGATCTTTTCCCCAACTTGTGATTTGAATTTCAAGTAATTCACAAAATCTCGTGGAATTCTAGATTTTTAGATCTCCCAAACATTGGAATTTGGCATGGTGTTGTTTGGACATGACAGTAAAGGGTTATTATTCACAGCATTTTCTCAATCACTTCTGTAATATGTTTCTGCACTCTCCAACTCAGGCTAACAGAGGATTATGTCTCTACAAAATTGAAAGGAAAAAAAAAAGAAAAAAAAAAAAAACTCAAGAATATCTGGGTTTGGAGCTATTGTTTAGACGTTTAGCAACGGAGGAAGACTTGAAACATCTAACAAGCTTAGTGTCATCCCTTGTCATAGAAAAGAAGGCGATAATCATTATTGATTATCATATCTGGAAATAAGCAAGATGCTTTAGTTGAAGAAGCTGATGAATGTCTCCCACACTTTTACAAATTGAGCAACATCTTCAGCAAGAACCTTCCCGCCCGCATAGGGAACAAGATCTGTTTATCATAGAATTCATACAATGATTTCATACAACTAAATCTATATCATAGAAAAAAAAAATTTGACCTTTCTAAACTATTATAACATTAGAAGGTATTCTTACTTTCTGCCATAAGACGTATGAGGAAACTGTCTTTGCATAGTATGCACATCATATATGCATTGCTTCCTCTGGTTACCATCAAATTAATTACAGACTAACCAAATCAATCAAGGAAAATATGTTAGAAATTCTTGACGTAATCTAATGACATACGATACAAAAATACATAATTAAGAATGAACTTAAATTTACAATTAATTATACGATAAACACATAGAACATATTAGATATAAAATTTATTGATTGTACGCTCCCAAACACTCATGCATCATTATGACATTCATATGTATCACTGAATAGGAACAATTTCCATCAAGATTCATATACATTTTAATCCTTATTAAAAATATCTACCATCAAGATTCATATAAATTTTTTATTAATAATAATTTATCATTTCAATCGTTTATTTATTTTAATAAATTAATATAATATTTTAATGTTGTCGAATTTCCACGAGTAACCAACTTGTATTTTGTTGAACTGGGACTAAGCACCGCACGTGAGTGTACCAAAATCAACTCTTTGTAACTTTAACCACTAAATGCATCAAGCTATCTAATAGTGTTAAAATTATATTAAATGGGCCCAATAAAAATCCTTAATAATGATATATCAAGAACCATGTTAATTTCGGCCCATATATTCTTTATTTATTTAATTATAGTCATGCCATATTTCACAAATTATTTTCGGTTATACAGATAATATTTGATAATGTAAATGCAAATATTAATATACCGGATACATTTCAATTTTCAGAATACCATGAATTATATATAGATGATGATTACAATGAAAGTAGATCTGTTTGTTTAACTAAAAATAAATATGAACTATCCATATTTTTCATTCAATAGATATAATTAAACTATATCCTAATCAATAAGAATAACAAATTCCTTGTTTTTAGGTATAAAATATTTTAAATAAGATATATACCAAAATTATCTTCTAATCTGTACCATTGATCTAAATAATTTAATATTCAAGATTTATTTTTAGTTAACTCATACAAAATCATTTTTATTTGATCTTTTTATATATATATATGAGTGGTTTCAGGTAAAAAGAGAGTAAATTGTAGGAAATATGAAATAATCTTCTCCATTCATCTTAATAGATCCTACGATTGATCTTAATTCCTTAAATTTCCAAATTTACTCATCTGGACGTGTTGTATTCTTAATCCACAATGCAATAAGGGTGGATATGTCCATTTATTGGTTGACGGTTTATGTGATTATATTCAAATTGATTTGATTTGCATTAATTACAAAAGTGCAATAGGAAGAAAAATTTCCCTCAACCGTCGATTTTCTTATTGTTGCATTGTATAGTTACGTAATTTGCATTAGATATATATGCAGTATTGCACTGTATAGTTACGTAATTTGCATTAGACATATATATATATATATATATTGTATTACCATTTAATTTTTGGTAGTTAGAGAAATTTATGGGATAATATAATCTTCCAAAAATATTTGAAAATTAATTCAAATTTCGAATTATGATGATTTTAATTGGAAAACGCAACCGGAAACCACACCATCGCATGCAATACCGATTTACGACATTTACATGTATATTTTAATGCAATCCACATGTATATGTGATGCAACTAAAAGACTGCGATAACAGTCAATTTTGTACTTTATAAACAATGCAAAAAACTTAAATATTTAAATGCAAATATGAACTCTGTTGATACAAGCATATGAATGTTTATTCAACTAGGCGCGATGCGAGTCCCGGCATGAGAGATGGTCGTTCCGGGCGCCATCTTCGCCACTAGAGATGCTCACGCTCATGTCCATGCAGAGTTATGTAAACCGCGAATATATGCATGGTTTTGTGAACGTCAATCACTTTTTTGAAATAATAAACAAAGATTTTGCAAACGTTGATTTTGTGAACGTCGATTATGTGAACGTCGATTATGTGAACGGCGATGTTGTTGATATTGACGTCTTTCACCAAGATGAAGGTGATGATTCCCATCTCTCCGTATAGACGGTAGGTTTTCATGAAATAATAATCAAATATATTTTCTCTCCTAAATTGCAATTTAATCTTCAAACTGCAATTCTTATAATTAAGGGATGATTTTCTCTTTCATCACACAAAGTACGTATTTAACCTTCTAATCATAATTATGTAATATTTTATTCATTTAAAATTCAAAATTATGCAATTAATTGTGTGTCACATGATCTCAATTATGGACAGCCAAATTACTACTTATTTCTTACCGAAAATCACTTTTTATATGATCTAATATATATATATATATATGTGTGTGTGTGTAGTGTTACTCCACTTTATAAAATATAGTGTGCCATAAATTAATTGTAAAGTCTTGAAGAATGAAGTGACTACATGTTTTCAGAATAGTTTCTTTTTCAAATTAAAGGAAATTCATGATCCAATTCTAAGGTAGAATTTGAAAAAATGATGGAGCCTCGGAAGTATTTTCTATATCGAAAACTATTTATTACCTCAGCAAATGTTATGAATGTTGGGATGAGAGATATCATGTTAATTATTTTAAATATAAATTAATTAATATGAGATGGGATGACTTAATGGGCGCCCCAGATTGTTGTTTTCTTTTATTGAGGGAGAGGGCTAATAATCGTAGTAATCTTATCTTATCTACAATCAACTGACAAGTGATGCTCGGAACTTTTCTAAAGAATCGAAACGTGTTCAACTAATCTCTCCTTTTCTTTGAGCTTCGTGTTGCGGCCGCTAATCTTATCTACAACACTACAACTGACACTGATATTAATTCTAGTTAATTAAGACTTTGCATTAAAACGACAGATGCAATTAACAAGTTTGTAATACTTGCTATCTATCTTATCTCGTCATGTTACGTAATCCATTCGTACAGCTAAATACAGTCATATTGGATTCAGCATGGTGACTAAAAAAGAAAAATAAGAGGGAGATATTTTAAAATTAATTTTTTTTTAAAAAAAAATTGGCACTTTTAATGAAAAAAATTTGACGGAACATATGGATGGAGTATGAAAACTTGACATGTGAAGTGAAACAATAAAAGAGAGTTTTCAAAATCATCCTCTCCTCTAATTTATATGGAATCATGAAAACCATTGACCAAGCCCGGCAGGCCCGGCCGGGTCCATCCAGCCTCAATTAACAGTTGCATGTGCAACCAAGTAAGATTGATCTGGCGGTAAATTCCCCAACAAAAGATTGAGCACGTAAATGCCAAAAGAGGTGGATTTTGTGTGCAAATTGGAAAAGCGAGAATCTCTATTATCATCATCAGACATCATATGTTATAAATATATTGCAATAGACAAACACCACTTTCAGCAGCACAGCCCCCACAAGTACAGCCCTTTTGTTTACATTTAATTAATTCCCTCTCATAGTCATGGTCATGCTCATGGCAATACAATACAACGCCCTTTCATCTCCACCAACAATCAACATTTCACTACTCTTTTCGTTTGTTACCATACAACACAATACAATACAATACGAAGAAACTAGACACTGTCATATGCGCCAAGCAACCTTTGATGAGAGAGAAAGAGTGAGTGAGTTAGTGTGTGAGGAGAAAGAGATCTGAGGCACACATCCCTACACAATTTCCAGTTACATTTGTTTTGTAATCATTATTCATTTCCCAATAAATTTGTACAAGATATCCCATTCATTATTATTGCTTGAGATGTGGAGCCAGCTCCCCTTTGATCTCCTTGCAACCATCTTCTCCTACCTCTCGCCAGACTCCTTGGCCCGTGCCCGCGCCGCTTGCCGGACCTGGCGAACCACCGCGGAGCTGGCGCTTCCCCGTCACCACCCGCCCTGGTTCGTAGCCATGCCCACTCGCAGCTGGGGACTTACTTGCTACACACACGACCCAATTCAACACAATTGGCACACATTGAATCTGGATCGCACCACCACTCCCATTAGGCCTATCGCCACCATCGGCGACCTAATTCTATTGAAAATCACCTCCACAACTTGGCTGCAGCTCGCGATTTGCAACCCTTTCACTAACCAGTTCAAAGCCCTCCCCCCTCTGCAACTGGCGCGGACTAATCCGGCGCTGGGAGTGCTGATGGAGGAAGGTTCCAATCGCAGCGCGGGGTTCAAAATATACGCGGCGGGAGGGATGTCGGAGGCGGCGAACGGCGGCGGAGCGGTCTACCAACCGACCGTGGAGATGTACGAAGGTGAGAGTTGGAGGGTGGTGGCGGCGATGCCGGTGGAGTTCGCGGTGAGGCTGACGGTGTGGACTCCCAACGAGAGTGTCTACGCAAACGGGGCGCTCTACTGGATGACATCGGCGCGGGCGTACAGCGTGATGGGATTCCATATTCCGACGAACAAGTGGCGGGAGTTCAGCGCTCCCATGGCGGAGAGCCTGGAGTTCGCGGCGCTGGTGCGGAGGGAAGGGAGGGTGGCGGTGGTGGGCGGTGGCAGCGGAGGCGGGTGCGTGTGGGAGCTGGGGAGTGATGATTCGTGGGAGATGGTGGGGAAAGTGCCGAGTGAATTGGGAGTGAGGCTGTTAGGGGAGAAGCTGAATTGGGGATGTGTGAAGTGTGTGGGAATTGATGGTGCAGTTTGTCTGTACAGAGATCTGGGATCTGGGCTCATACTGTGGAGTTTGAAGGAAGAAGAAGAAGAAGAAGAAGAAGAAGAAGAAGAAGAAGAAGAAGA
>JAPKLX010000009.1:6064172-6111411 GCA_026898415.1 Leonotis leonurus | reverse complement strand
GAAGAAGAAGAAGAAGAAGAAGAAGAAGAAGAAGAAGAAGAAGAAGAAGAAGAAGAGGGGAAATGGGAGTGGGATTGGATTGAAGGATGTTGTTCAGTTGCAGGAAAGCAGATTCAAAATTTCCCAATTAAGGGAATGCTGCTTCTGCCAAATCTTGCTCGGTCAAAGTTTTAGCATTCCTATTTCTGCAGAATTGGGATGAACTACTTGTAGTTGTTGGTACCCACCAAGTAATAAGGTTGCCCAAATTAAAAGAAAATAGTAAGACTATATTTTATTGTGTTTCCTTATGTATTTTCACTGAGAGAATAACAATATTAGGAAATTATACAACCTCGGATCCGGGCAGTTACTGAAAATTTAATCTCCATTTCCCCCTAGATTTTGGGATTCTGTCATGCTAAATTCCATAATTAAAAAAGAAAAAAAGGGTCACCCAATTTTCATCTGAAATAAATCAGAAATATTTACTTGTATGCATGGGGTGCCCAAATGCCAATGTTTGAGATAGTTTTTAAAATGTTTCAACCCTTAAAAAGCACCAGTATTATACCAATAGTTTAGATAATGTTTCTAGAATATGTCAAGTTAAATCTTTTGAGATCGAAAAATCGATGGATGTGAAGAGTCGAATATCGATGAGAACAACATTGATTCCATGTCGATTTTTATCTCAGAAAAGTGGATTTGTGACATTTAAAAATAGAAACTTAAGCATTGAAAATAGAAAACTTAAAACTTTTTAAAATGTTAGGACATGTAGATACTCTCAATAAACTTTGAGAAATGTTAGACGAATTTTAAATATACGAAGGTCTTGTTTGGTATGCAAGATATAATAAGATTAGATTAAATTATCTTACCAAATCATGTGTTTGGTAACAAATGTGAATAATACGTCGGCCCGCTATTAAACACTAGATCCATGCTAAAATCATTATTTCCCCCTATATTTTAATCATAAGGAATGGGTGAGATTAAAATAATCCTTATACATCATACAAATTTAATCTCATCATGCTATATCTTATCTTGGCTACCAAACATGTCCGAAAGATATAGTGTGGTATTCACTATTTAGAAGTTTGGTTCCTGCTACTTAAACATCACAACAACACAACAATTCAATGACTAGAAGCTCCGATCACTTGTCCATGATCATATCTTAAACTAAATCATGTTAGTAAAATCAATTTTAAAATAACTATAAGTAATCAAAGATTTAATTAATGGATGATTAAGACTTTAAGTGATAGTGACTGATCAAGGAGAGGCAGCCAAGTTTTCTTTATCATACATTCATACTATAATGTCAGCTTCTGACACTGAATCTATGTGAAGAGTTAAGTAGGAACTATTGCTGAAATTTGATACTCTTATTTGCATTTTTTTTAAGAAAACATTATAAATAAACCCATTGGAAAATATTTATAAAGATTTTAATTAAAATTCCAAAATCTCCCTGAAAGATGAATTTCAAGACCAATACTGAAGTTTTCTATAACTCAGTTCTCAAGACAATACTGAAGGACCATACCACTGAAGTATTTAAGTCGAAGATTAATTGAAGCATGAAGATATTGTTCACTGAAGTATTGCACTGAAGCCTCTACTAAAGTCACGTTGGCACTAAATGTCATGTTATTTCTATAGGCATTACCACTTCTGGAAAATATCTTAGTAGGTGAAGCATATCTTATTTGCTGACACAAAAAATGGTAAAAAAGACGACAACTCCAACGGAAGATTTTCAAAAGCTATGGACGAAGCTCTCTCTCACAATGGATATATTCTTGAGAGTGTCCTATAAATACACCGCTGCTTCAAACGCTTCAAACACCGGTTACCAAGCTTTCTTACGCTCAATCGCTATCTTCGCTCTCAAGCTTTTTGCACTCAAACTCTCAGATTAGAACACTCTTGCACTCACTATATACCTTTTAGTGTGTTCTTAGCGATACAAAATTGTAACCGAAGAATAGATCTAACTTATACTTAGTCTTTAGCTGTGAAGTGATCAAACACTATTGTTCATCTAACCTTCAAGGTTGATCACTGTACGACACCACTCCATTTAGTTGGAAACCCTCGACTCACATCGAGACTCGTGAACGTAGGAGTTTTTATCTTCGAACCACGCAAACCAAACTCTGTGTCTTCTCTATTTACTTTCAGAAATTTTATCTCTAACGCTATACTGCATCAACTGAATACTGATTAATAGTAAACTTGAACATTAACATTAAGTTTTTCTGATAAACGAGTAACCTTTCAAACCACCACTTCCACACTACTATACTTAAGATATTAGTCTATCAGTCAAACATTAAGTGTAGACTGAAGGATTGCTATCTAAAGTTATTCTAAACCGAAACTACCTCCCTTCAGATCCGAGCCTTCACTGAAAAACTTCTTTAATCTGAAAAATTTTAATTGGTGTATTCCCCCTATACATTCAGTATACTCGTTTTGGGACGAACAAAACCAATCAAGATCTCCTATGACGTGATAAAATTGTATTTCCTATTGCTTTAATGAGATGATGACGTATGACATAATCAATCATTTAAAATTTAAAAAATATATTTTATATATATCATAAATCTTGAACTCTAATAATAATAATGTATCAACATGAAACAATAGGAAATGTCACAAATTATCTCAAATGATAAATCAAGATCCTTTTGAATTGTTTATTTTTCATGGACGATTTTATGTTTTTATTTTTTAGTAGTAGTTATTTCATTAGAACAAATAATCATTTGTATCAAAAAAAAAGAAGAAAAATCACTGCCCATATAAAGAATAATTAATGATATTTTTCTCAAGGTGTGAAATAAAACTGTCATCTTCAATTCAAATGCAACACATAAAACTTCTCTTTTCGTCTTCTCTGACAAAGCAATCCCTATCTCAGTCTTAGGTTTCCAGAACTAAGCAAAGTTGAAAAAATTGCAACTTAAGAATTAGAAAATAAAGCCCACGGAAGGAAAATGTAGCAGATATTTTGAAATTGTTGAAAAGAACTCATTTTGGCTTCATGATTCATAGGATTTAAACTGAGAAACATCTTCAGCAAGAATCTTCCTGCATAGCAAACAATACATGTTTATCATAGAATTCATACAAAGATTTCATACAACTAAATATATAGTATCATAGAAAAAATGACCTTTCTAAACTATAATAGCATCAGTACTTTTTCTGGACACCATCTAATTAGTTACGCATTTAACCAAATCACGCAAGGAAAATATGTTAGAAATATTGACATAATCTAATGACACACAACATAAAATTACATAATTAAGAATGAAATTAGATCTACAATTGATTATAAGATGAACATATAGAACGTATTAGATATAAGACTTACCCATTCCACGCTCCCAAACACTATTGCATTATTATGATATTCATGTGTATTACTAATTGGATGGAGCAATAATTTTCAACATAATATTTCGCAGAGAGAACTCTAACAATCATTGCCTGACTTCTATATCTACGTATAATAAATAATACGAATTTCAAACCCTAATTTTAATGGGCTTATAATTTTAAGTCTATTTTATTCATATGAACATGTTTGTCTCGATATTTGTAATTAATTCAATTTGGAACTTAATATCAGTATAGTTCAGGTGTGATACTAGGTTCATAACAAATTACAAGTACTATATTTTATGAAATGTTGTAATAATTTATAGTGCAATGATAAAATTTATGTAATAAATGAATTACTATAAATTACTTACAATCATACCATAACTGAATACCTTCTGGTCAACACTAACCAATTGATGGTACGACACCTCATCATTCCTCGGGCTAGCCGTTAATTTTCAAATACTTAGAGCATCAATAAATCCTCTAAATTTTATGACCGTTGCAAAACCTCTTTTCTTCCTTACCCAAATTCCCATCAACAGTTTCTCCATTTCGGAACCCTTGAAGAAAAAAATTCGGAAGAAAATGGTTGGCGAAGATGATTCCAACAGAAGCCTCAAAATTTCTGAAAACCCATCTAGAAAACGACAAGAAACTAACCAGAAAAATGATAATTTGTTAAGTCCGGGGTTCCGATCGGTCGCCGCCATGGCTGGTTGGGATGAAGAGGCGCTCTTGATCGCAAGCATAGTTGAAGACACCCCCGATCGTCAGTGCAAGCAGAAGAAGAGATCCGACTTGCACAGTGTAAAAACCCCACCTACAAATTCAAGAAGGTTCATTTTTTTAATAATTGCTTTCTGGAAATTGCTAGTTTCAGAAAAAGGTGCCCTCTTTAGATCTAAACATCAATATTTTGGGTGATGGTTTTGGGAACTTTATGTTCTTATGGACTATTAATCTTTCTTTGTATGAAGCATAATGGTATGCAAATTTATTAGATTCAAAGAAAATCTTATTTAAATTTAATCTTTGAAGCTATGATTTTTATAGTTGCTACATCATGTTTATCAAATTTAAGAAGCATATACACTGTTTGATATTTGAATTTCTTAATTTTTGTATCTTTATGTTCTAGGAATGACCTATCTATATCAAGTGAAAATCCCACTTTTTATATCTTACTACAATTATATTTATTTGGATGATGGTTTTGGTAGTTTATTTTTCCTATATATCGATGGTTTCCTGTATGTAGCTGGTGATTTTGGTAAATTTGTCGTCTTACTAAATATTATTTCCTTGTGCAATTGCAATAGTAAAGAGTTGAAAAAAGTCACCTTATTCAGTGTGACCTTTAAGGGATTAGTATTTTAGAATTTCCCCCATCTAGTTTCATAGTAATGAAGTAAAGAAGCAGTCGATGTGCATCTTTTGTTCTGTTATCTCTGTTATTTCGTTTATGGCATAATGTTTTGGTGTTCTTTTTGTTAATTAAAATTCGCTATATGTAGGAAACGGAGGGTTCAGAGGCGGAGCCCTGCATCAATACCAATTACCGTTCTTGATCTTGAAGAAGATGAACCAAAACCAAAACAAGGTAATCTCTTCTTTCTTTTTTTGTAGTTCTTCTCTCTTTCCCCTTTTGTTCATGACATGCTTGGTAGTTTTCTGATTTTGTTAATTATCTTAAATTTCTTGGTAGAGGGTGAGAAGATGAGTAAAGAGGACACATCCATTGTAAAAGTAAAAGAGCCTATGGTAAAATTAGATGAGGAATTGAATGCCAAGACCAAGAGCAGTGGTGATTCCAGCTCGACTGCTTCGATCCCATGCCTTGATCTCCTCCGAGAGGAGCTCTCTTGTGCTGTAAGAAAAGAGAGAATTCACCTTATCTAGATTTCTTTTGCTCTTATGACGATTATATTTGACTTTTTGTTGAAATACAATATGAATTGGCAGGTTTGTCTCGAGATTTGTTATGAACCTAGTACCACACCTTGTGGACACAGGTAAAAATCTTCGAACTAGAAGGATTTTCACACATCACATTCTGATCTACATAACCTCAGCCAAATCTCTCTCTCCTTATGGTTCATGGTTTATTTTCATGTTTTTTTCTTTCTGTAGTTTCTGTAAGAAATGTTTGAGCTCAGCTGCTGATAGATGTGGGAGGAAGTGCCCCAAGTGCAGGCAGATCATTAGGTGTGTTTATACAGAAGCAATATCATAAAACATTCTTGCAGCATTGCTCATTTGATCAATGTAGCTCTTGAATTAAACTTAAAACGTAATTACGAAAATTTTGATGCAGCACTGGGAAATACTGCAAAGTAAACACGGTATTGTGGAACACAATTCAGCTGCTGTTTCCTCAGGAAGTAGAGGCAAGAAAGGAAACAGCTGATTCTGCCTCAGAGAGCTGTGAACCTCAACCAAGAACGAGGAACCATCATCATATTACGCGAGGCAGAGCTGTTGTGGACTTGCATGGTCTAGATTCGAGTAATGGCAATGGAAATGGTGCAGAGAGGAGAAGAAATAATGAAAGCGTTCATCGCATCAGAAGTCTAAGGAGGGAAGAATTGCTGAGGCAAGATAGGGATGCTGCATTAGCTTTGAGGTTGCAAAGGGAAGAATACAGGCAGGCTTTTGTGGCACCGGCGCCCACCATGGAGCGTAGAACCTCACCTGCAACTGCTACAGCTAATTTGAGGGCTATGGCTTCGAGGGCCATTAACATTAGGGTAGGAAGAGGACGAAGAGACTAATAAAGGATAATCTAGATATATGCTCTTTCTTTCTTTAACTTTGTACAAGTAAATTTATCTATTCAGCTCTAACTGTGTCAATGGTGAAGTCAATATCAACTGTTATCAACTTCAAAGTAATATGGTAAAGATTATTAAAAAAAAATTGATGATAACCTACGTTTTATTTGGAAGAAAAGTGATCATAATAATCATATATATGGGTATTATATATAAAGCTTCATTGGGAGTCTTTGATTCAATAAAATCTTGAAATCTAAATATGGTTTTCAATACGAGCTTCTGCTTTAATTATAGATCATATATAGTACAAGAACTGGTAAGGAGTATATTTGTAGCAAAACTTAATCACGGATCATGAAATACACATCTATTTCCTACATATATATATGTGAGGGTGGGTTCTCAAATCTCAGATGTGAGCTCAAATCAATGTCTGTGGGAATGTTTTCTGCCGGTGATACGTACGTGTTGTCATTCTTCAATTCCTCTCTGTATGGAGCTACTTAATGCCATCGCTGAAAGATATGCAAAATATCCAGCAACGAGATAACCAGAGCTCAGTGTCATTTCCCAGGATCCCATAAATGGGAATGTAGCGATGATTCACAAACTATTTAACCACTTTCATATGCCTTTTTTATGTTAAAAAAAAGCACCGCCGATTAGTCAATTGTCACTCTTGAAAGACAATTGTGAGATGATGCGATGTTATAATATTGACAATTGAATAAATTTGATAGTTAAGTGTTTGGACAGTTAATAGATAGGCTATAATTGCGTATCATGTTTATAATCTATAGAGAGATTTGAAGCAATCACCAAAATTCAAAAGCTTAATTGTGAAGCGATCATAAAAGGCGGCAAACCAATCATTAATATTGTCACAACTGTCTCTACTTATATGAGAAATATCTCTCTCTTTCAATTTTCCGAGTCGCATTATTACTCTTTCTCAAATAAAATAATTAGGATAATTATATTTTATTTTCTCTTAAACAACGTTAATTGCGAGGATAATTAATCACACGCCTCGGTATATCAACGAATTACGATCATTGTTGACAACTACAACGTCAAAAGAAGAGACCCGGAAGGATCAATCTTTTTGGAGGTTATTTCATAGAAATTTAACAAAAATAGAATATATATATATATATAGTCCACTTTTGACCAAAATAAAATAAATCAAAGTATTTAATATTGGTTCTATTGTTAAAGTAGACAGTCTAAATTTGGATTGTTTAATGGTGGTGCTATGTTCGATCTTTTGAATATTTTATACGTAATTTCACATTGTCCACATTGATGCTTAGACTTTTCACAAAGTTGAACGCAGAAAATGTTTGCGATTTTTATTTTTGGATTTTAGTCAGCTGGATGTTATTATTTGCAATGTTTTTTTTTAAGTTATCAAAATAGACAAACGGTCTTAGATGGTTGTCTAGGACTCTAAGGCACCTATCTAATTTTAACGACACGCCTTTGACTCCACATAATTAATTACATTTTCTGAATAAATTAGTGTCTGTGAAATTAACTGCACGAGTCGGGTGTTTTTTTAATTAATACTCCTATTAACATATGGATCCGATTAATTGTGATTTTTAATTATATTATTTTTATATAACACATATATTATTCGTCGAACCTGCTCATGACTGCTCACTTTGATGGCTGAATATATATATTACTCCAAATATTTGCATACTTAGGTTCAATACGAGTTTTAACGAATACTATGAATGGAGTGTGAGTGAAATAAGAGTCATATAATATTTATTAATTAAATATGTGTATGCGAGTGAAAGAAATATTAGTATTTAATAGATAAATAAATTAAATATATTATGAGTGGAATGAGGTTCCACATTATTTATAATTAAATATGTAATGTAAGATTCAGAAGGGAATGGTAAAACTAATAATATATATAATTATTAAAATTAGAAATTTACAAATTTTTTGTGAATGTAATAAAATTGATAAATGTTCAAATTTTTAATTTTGCAAAGATTAATTTCCATCAATATAACGCTCTCCAAGTTACCAGATGCATCTAATACAGCTATATAGATCACATAGTTAAAACCAAACGTTAAATGCCCCAAGGTAGACTATTTATAAAAAGCTCTAAGGTATTTGAGAGGTTAAATAAAATAAGTTAATCATTAGTAAAGTAAAATAAAAAAATAAAAAAAAAACTTAAAACTTAGAGATTAGCTATGAGGGGGTCATAATTGAAATGCAATGTTTCCACGTATATACACTACAGTATGAGTATATACTAATATACCTGTTACTCCCTCTACTCCATTAAAAATGACACAATTTTCTTATTAAAATGTCTCATATATTCACATATTTCAAAATTAGTAAAAATTATCATTAAAAAAAGTATGGACCATATCACATTTATCACTTTTATATTATTTTACACACTTTTTTTAAGTAACCGTACCCACTGCAATTTTGTGTCGTTATTGAAGTATGAATTAATATTTATATATTCTTGCATTATAATTGTGCAGCACAAACATGCAAAAACACACGCGCACGCGCACGCACACGCATGCGTGAATACACACACAGATACAGAAACAGATCATTATATTTATATATAAGAGTATAACAAAGAAAAAAAGGCGTAGCCTCCAAAGTCTAAACATTTCCCTAAATTCCTTCCTTCATAATTCAAAGCCTCCTCCATCACCAAAGAGTTGAGAGAAAAAGATAAAGGTTAGAGAGAACGGAATTAATTAATTAGGATTTATGGAAGGTTTGCAGAGGTCTGATGTATCATTCAGGAGGCAAGGATCCTCGGGATTTGTATGGAACGACAAACTCCTTTCTGGAGAGCTCAATAAGCTCGTCGATCAACAGAAGGAAGACTACAGAAACAGAAATTCTCAAAACCTCAACTCATCGTCCACGTCGATCGACCGGAGCCGATCCACCGCCTACCGCACCGGGAAAGTAACGGCGGCGCTCGAGCCGCCGTCTCCTAAAGTTTCCGCCTGCGGACTCTGTGCCGCCTTTAAGAACACCAACAAACCGCGCCGCCGTCCGCCCAAGTCCGGTAAGCGTGTCATGTGAACTGTGCTTTTCCGGCTATAGGAGGTCGGATACGGTGCGGCGGCGGTGTACGCAGGCCTTCAAAAGCTCATCTCCATGACATTGAGGTCGGACACTTTGGGACCTGCAGAAGAATCAGAGGATCTGATCACGGTTTTTTTCCCGGAAAATGAACTGCTTTATTTGTAGTTTCTTTCTCTTCATAATTAATTAATCTTCTTATTTGTCAGGAATTTTATTTAGGGTGTAGTTTTCTTTGAATGTTTCTCCATTTATGTTCATTAAATGTGACCACGTTACTTTTTCGAAACGTTCGACTGAAATGATTATTTTTGATCTACTACTTTGTTTGTATTTTACTGTGTGGTTAATTGCAGTATGTAAATTTATACTCCCTCCGTTCCCTAAAAGTATGCACCATTTTTTAATAAAATGTAGTTGACTTGAGTGTAAAAATATTATTAATTGTTAAAATATAATTAATTTGAATGATAGTGGAGATTGAGACCCACAAAAAGGTGTTGTTAAGTATTAAAATATAGTTGATTTAAATGGTAGTGGAGATTGGGGCCCACAAAAAAGTGTAATAAGTTTCCAAAAATAGAAGGTGCATATTTTTGGGGAACGGACGAAAATGGCAAAAGGTGCATACTTTTGGGGAACGGAGGGAGTATAAGATTTTCATTGTTTATTATTCGAAATTATCTTACTCCCTCCGTCCACGAAAGTCGTTAACACTTTGACTTGACACGAGTTTTAATGTAGTATGTTGACTTTGTGGAAAAGTAGAGATAGTGTAAATTAAAAAGTAAAAAGTTAGTGGAGTTAGTAAGGGTAAAAGGGTAAAAATGTATGTCCAAAAAAGGAAAGTTTTAAGTGCTAACAACATTGGTGGACGGCCCGAAATGACAAAACGTTAACGACATTGGTGGACGGAGGGAGTATAATTTCTTTTAAGTAGTCTACATATTATTATAATCATATATAAAGGAAAACGACAAATTAATATGAACAGACGAAAACTAACAGAACATGTACCTTGAAATGTTAAATGCTACATGCATAAAAACAATATTTGTATGAGTATGGCACATTCCAAAACTGAAAGCCTTCAACTTCAATAAAGAGATAAATAAATAACAATAATTAATAAATTAAAATAAATTTGAGGGTCAAAAATAGCGATACTGACTTGACGAACGCTTAATGTTATACTACTCATATAAATTTGTATGAGTAATAGTTATATTATATAACAATAATGTTAATCAATGAAATTATTCATTTTTGTAAAATGAAAATAAAAATAAAAATAATTATTTTAAAATAAAAGATAAATAATTTTCTTTATATGCTCATATAAATTTCAAAAGTGGATAAAATATATTTAGTAAATGCATAAATGAGAGATTTATTCATGTCCTCGTTATTCAAAATATTTACTTAATGAACAACTTAAGAAATCTTCTCATGTGTTATTTCATGCAATATATGGGCACATAACTCATGATTACAAGAATAATTTTCTCATAAAAATGGTTGAGTATCTTTAAACTGAATAGTTTTATTTTAAATGAATATATTTTTTTAGTCAAAGTGAATATTTTAATTTTTGTCTCTATAAAAAAATATATAATACTCTCTATTCACGAAAAGTGTATTTTGAGAGTGTAGCACAAAATTTTTTAAGAAAATTGAAAATGTATTTTTATAAAATCATGTCCAAAAGAGAAATAATATACTCTTCTTGATAATGATAAGACTACCTTTTTTCTTGTAAGGATGAAGTAATATTAGAAATGTGAAAAAAGTGTATTAAAAAATATATATTCTTTGTGCCACAAAATACATCTTGTTTTCTAAAAAAGCTCTCACAATTTTGATCAAAACAACACATATTTAATAGGAGCGAGTATATAATAAGGTTGAAAATTTTGAGATAAATATATAAGGGATAATGACATGTAAATACACAAACTATCCACGAATTCTGGTTTTGCACACGAAGTAAAAAATCTTCCCCACAATACACAAACTATGTAGTCTTCGCTTATTTTGCCATCGAGTTTATTTCTGGTCAAAACACCAATGACGTGGACCAGAATGAAGACGTGGAACTCCAACTAAGCACAAACGACATCGTTTATCATTTAAACAAGGCGACGTTGTTTTGTTTGTCTTCAATTTGTTCTCCAAATTGCAAAATCGATTAGGGTAAGTTTGGGAGCGATTAGCTAGTAACATTTCAAGCGATTACGGTGGGGGTGGGAGAGGGTGAGCAACAAAATAATAGAGTGATTAGCTAGTAGCAGTGGTTCGATTGATTGGGCTTGAGACTTGAAGCAACAACATTCAAGCGATTAGGGTTTATTGTTAGAAACAAGAAGACTGCAAGTGTTGTGCGATGGGAGACATGTAGGTCCTTGTTTGAGTTTATTGTGTGAAATTGATTTCATATCTTAATTGTTTTTTTGCTCATTATTTACATTTCATTATTTTGTAGTGATGGTGATGATGATTTTGGGATTTTTATCAACCATGGAGGGTATTTTGCTGAGTATGAAGGGGTCGATGCCTACATGCATGGTTGGTACTTATGGATTTTTGAGTTTAAAAAGTCCAATTTTAGCTTAGCAAGACTGAGTCAAGCAGTTAGGTTAATAGGTTATGCATCATGGAAAAAATTATGGTATAAAATTCCAAAGTCGAATTCATTTAGGTGGATTAAATCTGAAAAAGAAGCAAGTGATATGTTAAAGTATCTATCTGGTGAAATTACAATACTTAGTGTGTTTGTTGAGGATGGGGTGGATGATGACACTGGTAGAGTTCAAAAATATAAGACCAAACCTGAAGTTGCAGACCTTGTGCCTGAAGTTGCAGAGACTGTGGTTGGTGAAAGTTCAGAGGCTGTGGTTGTGGAAGGTGCAAGGGATGGGGTTGATATTGATGAAGATGTTGGGGCTGGGGAATGTGCAGAGAGTGTGTTTGAAAAAGGTGCAAGGGTTGTGGTTGAAGAAGGTGCAGGGGCTGCGGTTGTGGAAGGTGCAAGGGATGGGGTTGATGTTGATGAAGATGCTGGGGCTGGGGAAGGTGCAGAGGGTGTGGTTGAAAAAGGTGCAAGGGTTGTGGTTGAAGAAGGTGCAGGGGTTGTGGTTGAAGAAGGTGCAATGGATGTGGTTCAAGGAGAAACAAAGGTTGGATTTATGGAAGGTGCTGGGGCTGGGGTTATGGAAGGTGCTGGGACTGAAATGTTAGATGCAAGGCCTACTTTTGAGTGGGATGAGATAGATATTGATGGAGATAGAGAAATTGATGAAAGTGGTGATGAGGCAGCTCTTGAGATTGAAAACGAAGAATGTTGGACATGGTTCTTGAAATGTCTAGTAGAAGACCTTTGTATTGAAGATGGAAATGGATACACATTCATTAGTGATCAACAAAAGGTTAGTTTACTTAAATATTTAACTGTTAATATCATATTTATATGCTACAAGCTAACTGAATATGTAATGTGTTGTGCTTTAGGGGCTAGAGAATGTAGTGGCTGCTGTTGCACCTGCTTCTGAACATAGAAATTGTGCACGCCATAAAAAGGAGCTACTCTGAAGAATATGTTCTGGAAAGTTGTGAGAAGCACTTACCTTGAAGAGTACAAGGCTGCATTGGAGGAAATGAAGAAAGAAGACTTGGGTGCATATCATGATTTTGTGAATAGAGACACAAGAATGTTCTGTAAGACATTCATATCTACTTCTTGTTATAGTGATATGATAGATAATAACATTAGTGAAACATTCAATGGATATATTTTGAATGCTAAAGGGATGCATGTCATGCAAATGTGTGAGAAGATTAGACGGTCACTGATGGTAAGACAAGTAAAAAAACTCAATGATTTGTCTAATGTGATTGATAGGGTTTGTCCAAACATAAGGAATAAGATAGAAAAGTTGAGATACTTTAGTGCCAACTGTGAGACATATCCATCTAGTAGAGATAGCTTTGAGGTTCACCACTGTGAACATAGGCTGAAAGTAAATGTCAGGGCAAGAAGTTGTTCATGTAGGCAGTGAGATTTATGTGGAATACCTTGTGTTCATGCAATGGCTGTGATACATTTCTTGAATGAGGATCCAATTTCTTACGTTTCTGAGTTCTATACTGTGGAGAAATGCATATTAGGCTATACTAGAGGGATATAACCTGTTTTGGGTGAGAATATGTGGCCACAAGTGGAGGGATTTGTGGTGCAACCTCCCGTGATTAAGAAGATAGCAGGCAGGCCAAAGAAAAAGAGGATTCAGTCTACAAATGAAAAAGACACAAGGAATCCCAACAAGCTTCCTAAGACATGGGTGAAGATGTCTTGCAAAAAGTGTGGAGGACAAGACCACAACATAAGAACTTGCAAGAATGCAGTTATTGTATCTACAATTAAAGAAAAGGTAAAGAGTTGTTGTACCATTAATGCACTCAAATAACTTAGGAGTCAACATTAACACATATAAATTTTATTTATACAGAGAAAGGTGGGCATACCATAGAAGCAAACAACTCTTGAGGGGGAAACAAGTGCTGGAGCTGGATTAAGAAGTGTTGGAGTTGGATCAAGAGGTGCTGGAGCATGATCAAGTGGAGGCCGAGGTAGAGGTAGATCCAGGGGAGGCAGAGCTGCACAAACAAGTGCTGGAGCTGGATCAAATGGAAGACGAGATGGTGCATCTACTTCTCAACAGTTAGGTCCTTCAACACAAGAGAGTAGGAACATGTCTTCAGCACCTAATTTCTCACAGTATGAACTGTGATTGATGTTTTTTTGAGTTATATGTTGCATTCACAAACTTGAAACAATATTTTGTAAGTTGTGTTATATGTAACTTTATGATCTCCTTATTTTGTAAGTTGTGTTGTATACACAAACTTGATGACATTAAGTAGCAGGATGTTTTGGATTGAATTAGAAACATATTTCTGTATGAAGCTCTTGTATTCAGGTTTATATATGTTCACAAACATCTTTTGGGTTGTTCTTTACAGGAACATATATTGTTCTTTATAGTATTAAGCTATTGTATTTTGTTAGATAGGAACATCTCATTCAAATACAAGAAACTATAGCAATGATATAGATGCATGAACATCAACCGAAGTACATTGCATTAACGTCAACCAAAGTACACCAATACATCAACTCATTGCATTAACATCAACCAAAATGCATCATTAAATTGCAAATTTGTTCAAAATACATCAATCAAAGTACACCAATATATCATTAACATCTCTACTTATAGATGCAATGTAACAATAAGAAAATAACAACTACAATGATATATGCATTTCTAACTTTCCTCTTTAGCTTCTTCATTGTAAATTCTTGTTCTTTCACCATTACTCTCAACTCTTCAACCTCAGCACATTTGACATCAATTAGTGCATTCAATTCTTCAACTTTAGCTTCCATTTTTGAATTGTTAAACACCACCATCATTTTGGAGGAATGCAGCTGCTCAAGTGCATTGTTTCTTTCAAACTTTAACTTGTTAACACATACTTTGTAATATAAATCCAACTCAGGATCTAACCATCTCCAAAAATTACAGTTATCCCACTATGAAACAAACATGAAGAAACATTAATCAACATTCAGTTTTCAACAATTAACAAGAAACATAACAATGAACAAATATTATCTGTCTTCTCTCACAACAATAGAACCTTCTCTCTGGATTCTTTTCACTATTAGAGGTGTCTACATATGCTGGAATACCATGGCCACACAAGACTGGTCTTTCGAGTACATTCCCATAGATTGACGACGAGCTCGACATGGACACACCCTACTCGATTGTTTCCTTCTGCAACCAATCAAACATTCGAATGTTATTCTCCAACCCAATCAATCGAACTCCTATCCAATCAAAATTCCTAATGCTCAAATCTCTACGCAACAATCGATCGAAGCCTAACCTTGGATGGAGGGGAAGCTTGACTGATTTCTAAAATTTATGAACCCTAAAATCGAACATTTCCAGTATGAACAAAACGACGTCGCCTTGTTTAAATGATAAACGATGTCATTTGTGCTTAGTTGGAGTTCCACGTCTTCATTCTGGTCCACGTCATTGGTGTTTTGACCAGAAATAAGCCCGATGACAAAATAAGCGAAGACTACGTAGTTTGTGTATTGTGGGACAAATTTTTTAGTTCGTGTGCAAAACCAAAATTTTATGGATAATTTATGTATTTACAAACCATTATCCCAATATATAATATCTGTATTATCTGTCGAGTGAGGAAAGGCGGGGTTGACTCTCGAGCGAGTACAAAGTCAAACTAATTAATGGATACCGCATGTTTAGATCAATAAATGTCAAGTCAGACCGACCTCCTTATTTCTGAACTTCATACGCAGAAAAATAAAATGCAATCTTCCTCAACTTCAAATGCCTCTTCATATTCTTTCAAATCTTTCTACGTTCAGACACTATACTGCACCATTATTTATGTACTTTTGAACATCACAATTGTAAAAGGGTTTGAATTTAATCCATTGGTTCGGCTGCCGACAAATGAGCTATACAGAAACATTTCTAGAACTGCGGCTCTCAGTATCGATGATTTCGGTGCTACGGGAGATGGAGTCACTGATGATACTACGGTAAAATATGTCTTCATAGCTTTACATTATGGAAAAAACTAAGAAAGTTTGTCTTTTTTTATGTTCCGTCCCCATGTTTTGATTGCTGCTGCGCTGACAGTTAATGACAATGAATGGATGGTGTAATTTGTTGTGCTTTCATCAAGATTTAGGGAAATTAAAGTATTCGTCAATTAACAGCTCCATAACATGATTAAGGGCACATGATTTTAGTAGGTATTTGAGATTTTGTGTTCATCTATCTTTCACTGAATTTCAGTACAGCTAATACTGTATATACCTTGTTCATAGCTGATTTCATTATGATATCTTGTCATTCCATTCTCTAGCTGCATTGAATGTGAAATGCAATGACCTAAAAAATCCCAACTCAACGAGGTTTAAAATGCACATCATGCTGCAAAGTTCAAGTCCACATTTTCAAAATATATGAATGAAATATTTTCAATGTAGAAAAATCATGCACTTTGTACTGTCCTCCAGCAGTGCATGCTTATTGAAGTGAAATCTGATGCACTTTGTATTGACCTTAACTTTCATTGCTTTCTCCCATACGAAGAGGACATTAGCTGTTACCTTTGCACGCATTTGATATAGTTTTGCTTTCATGATAGTGTGGCAGTTGTCTTTTTTGGAATTTCTTTTATCTCTTCATCGAGTAAATGTTAAAATGTCGTCCCACAAATCAGCATGTTGCATTACGATTCTCTTAATCTTATAGTTATTTAATGGCATTAGAGTTTGCAAGATGTTTGGGAGGTGGCCTGTTCTTCATCTTCAAAAGCCAAAATCGTAATTCCTTCCGGAAAAATGTATTTAATCCGACCCACTAATTTTTCTGGACCTTGCCTGTCAAGGGTGACTTTGAAGGTACGAGCTCTATTTCCATGAGTAACAATGTAACATACTTTAAAATTTAAATGCTATCAATACCTTAATTTCCAAATCAATCTGCAACTTATCAGAGCCTGGGTTGGAATACTTATAGGTTTCTGGCTTTATTGTTGCACCGCATGATCCTTCTGTATGGGAAGGTCTTGATGTACGTAAGTGGCTCTATTTCCACGGAGTGAAGCACTTCAAAGTAGGAGGTGGTGGAATTATCAATGGGAATGGAAAGGAATGGTGGGCCCGATCGTGCAAGAGGAACGACTCAAATGTATTTCCCTTGTCTTTTCTTCATACCTGGACACTGATAAAATGATACACTACTTATGTAGTATTATATTTTATTTTCAGGAAGATTAAAAACAGATTCTTATAGACTGATCTTAAACTTTGTTTTGCAGCCCTGCACACATGCCCCAACGGTTAGTAATCTTTCTTTCTATAGTGCATTCTGTTTGTCTTTAGAAATGTGATCTGGTTTTGCTCGATAGTTTACTGATTGTCTCTAGTTGATTGTGATAATGCAGGCTCTTACTTTCCACAGATGCCAGAATTTGAAAATTAGAAATATTACTTTCTTCAACAGTCAACAAGTGCACCTAGCATTTAATCATTGTACGCATGTTGCCGCTTCTGGTATTAATATTATAGGACCCGCAGATAGCCCCAACACGGATGGGATCCACATAAGCGCATCGAAGAATGTTAAACTCAAGAACATTGCTATCAGAACAGGTATGCTGGTTTTTAGAATTGAGGATATTGACAAAATATTTAATTGAAACGTTCTAAAACTCATGTTATGATTGTTAATTAGAGTGAAGGCTCTGTTCTTTGCGATAATCCATGTTCGTTTTCCCCTTGCCATGAAATTATAAGATGATTTTTTTTTGAGTTCATATATATAGGTCGAGGTTAATAGTATATGATCCTAGTTCACACTTGCTGCTTCAAAGTTCTTAACTGTTACTCAAATTTGTACATAGCCTTCTGAACAAAATATCTGTAACGATTCTCATAAAATGGTTGCAGGCGATGACTGCATATCGATAGTCAGCAATTCCTCTCGGATTCGCATGAGAAATATTTTCTGTGGAGCAGGCCACGGTATAAGGTAATGCAAAATTCTCCAACAACCTCAAAAAAATTGTCCTCTCAAAATTGTAGCCACCTAATATGGATGTCCCAACAGCATTGGAAGTTTGGGAAAGAACAACTCTTATTCTTCGGTTGAGGATGTAGTCGTCGATGTAGCGGTCTTGTATAATACAGAGAATGGAGTGAGGATCAAAACATGGCAGGTCATCTCTCTTCTCCACTTCTTTCTCACTTCGTATGCATATCTTCTTCTTCTGTCTCTCTTAGTTATCTTTTTTCTCTCGTCTGAACGTGCAGGGAGGCAGTGGTTTTGCAAGGAACATCATATTTAAGAACATATATATGAATAATGTCACGAATCCTATCATAATCAATCAGTATTATTGCGACTCTCCCATTACTTGTACAAACCAGGTACTGCTCTTCACTTCAGCATCAAGCATTTCTACTGATATGCGAATTGTATGACTGTGTTGCAATGAAAATTGAAAGTTATCGACTTTTATATACAGACTTCAGCTGTGAAAATCGAGAAAATCTCCTTCCATAGCATCACGGGGACTTCAGCAACTGAGGAAGCCATCATACTGGCTTGCAGTGATAGCTATCCATGTAAGAAGTTGCATCTCAAAAATATCCAACTCACTACATCATCCGGAACTGCTAAGTCCTTCTGCTGGGAAGCGTATGGCACAAGCTCCGGTTTTGTGCATCCGACATCCTGTGTTTCATCTGGAGATATCATCATAAGACATCTTGGTGGTGTGACAAACTCAACCGGTTCAAGGGCGTAGGGTTATGCTCTCTTTCGAGTCGAGAAACTGCTGATGAATGGCATTTGATCTACTCCCGGTGCCATTTATTGATGTTTTAAGGTTGTTGATAGAGAAGAAAGGAATGCCTTTTCTATGTATACTAGGTAGGGTGTTAATCATGACCAGTCGTATTCAGAATCAGCGTTAAATATTCACATCCTCTACCCTTATCATCAAGGCCAACTCTGTATTTTTTTAGGTTATACAAGAATTAGGGCCAAAGAGAGTAAATTGCTGACAACCCTATTAGGCCATTATGATCGTTTTCTTGAAGAAAAGGAAAAATTAAACTAACAAGAGCCCAACTTGGGGCAACCAGCAGCAAGTGGTAAATCCAAATTTTCTACAGTTCGGAATGTTCGTGGCTCCATCTTGTCAACGTAGAGTGTTCCATCGAGATGATCATATTCGTGTTGAAATATTCGAGCTTGCCATCCTGTAGCATCGACTTTGATTGCTTGGCCAAATCGGTCAAGACCTGTTACCTCAACCTCCGAGTGTCGTTCCACTATCGCTCTGAACCCATCAACGCTGTGGAAAATAAAAATCTTTATATTTTCCGCAATGCCACTTAGCAAGAAAGTCTGCAAACACAGAGATGGTTTGTGAAATGTTGCAAGTTCCCCTCAATCTTACCTCAAGCATCCTTCGAAGAAGAAGGCAGTTTGGCTGCCCTTCTTTTGCAACTTGGGGTTTATCAGAACCTGCACTAAAAAGAGCATCGACTTCACCCTAAAACAAAGTCTCCTCATAAATAAATATTAGATTCCTTCTCATTTTGATATTTACATACCAAAAGATCAAAAGGTTGCCTGTCTTGTGCCTTAATCTCTGCCTTTGTCGAATATCTCATGTACTCTACTTTATCTTCGAGCACAATTATCTGTTGGTGTCAAAATCACAAACAGCAAATTTACTAAAATAATTACTACATTCACAGAAATCAACTTTAATGGAGTAGCAAATTTGTCCAAGCTTTGATACCTTCAACTGCAAGGCTTAGTAACTAAATACTGATTAATTTCATACTAGAAATGATTAAATTCGATTTTAAAATCTTACTCCACACGTCTGGTTAGCTAATGGCCATATCCAAAACTGAAGATAAAATTACGATACTGACCCTCAAAGGAATGCCAATTTGTGGAGCAGCAATGCCAACCCCCTGGTGTCTTCCTCATTACATTCACCATATCATCAATAATATTCTGGACCCGCTCCGACCCGATTTCTTCCGGTCGGACCTCCTCGGACAGTTCGTGAAGAACCGGGTCGCCAGCTTTCACTATTTCCGGCAGCGCATTCTTCTTGTCGCTCTTGCCCAGAAACCGAACCGCCTGGGGTGTTGAACCGGAGCTTTGGTTTCTTCTTTGCGGTGCTACAATAATGGGTCCGAATGCGGGTCTCTGCACGGGTCGGGTCAGAATGGGAGTTCTTAAAACGGTTTTCAAGTTGAAGTTTAAGGGAAGGATGCGGTGAGCGAATCTTGGAACGGTCTCCATTGCCAAGTCTGAAGCTTTTCAATTTACATTTTTATTTAAGGAGACAATTGGGCTACTAAAAGTACGGCTTTAAATTTGAATTTGCCCACCCCATGTTTTATGGGCTTCTTACTGAATCTATAGTTCCAAGTATTTTTTTAGTTAATTTATTCAATGTAGTATAAAGTATAAACATAAGACCAATAAAATAAAAGAAGAATAGAGAATTAAAGTGAAGATAAGGAAATATTTATTTATTTATTTTTTTTTTGTATCATATATTGCCCCTCTTCACGACTTGCTGTTGTCCATTTCTTATATTTCCTCGTCAGTAAAAGAAAATTATTTATTCTTTCAAGTTCATCCGGTCAATTGAGGAATCTAACTACTGTGTAAAGATTTAGTTTGATCTAATCCAATACTCTTCATGTTTTAAGATTACAAGAAAAAATAATTTTATGACGTCTAGCTAACATTCATACTGTGTATCAATCATTGACTTTTGCTCAGAGAAACAATAATGAAGAATCCTAATTATCACGAGTGAAAAATTTTGGTCATTAAAAGATATTAACAATTTATGTTTGAGGATATTTATATAAGAGTATGCAAAATTATGTTGAATTATTAAAAGATAGATGAAGTCGAGTGAACCCAAATCTGATAATTTTTCCAAAAATCATTAATTATAATGATTCATTCAAGAATCCAGACCATTCAGATATATTCTTGTCATCCTTCATTGTCTAATTTGGTAATGCCATAAGCAAATTTGACATGATGGTGCTATTTTATGATAATATCATAGACATAACACATGCATTCTTCAAAAGGTCATTTCTTTCACTTTCAACATGGCATGTTGATATACATTGATGAAACCAAATCACAGAGCAAAAGTCAATGATATACCTCATGAATACTTCATGCATGTGGCACTACTATATATACTCACTAATAACACAACAGTTGAATGCTGGGAAAAAAATATATATTTATGTATAAGTTGATTATGCACCGCACAAATTAAAATTTGTGTCGATCGAGATCATGCATTTTATTATGCTTGAAATATATCGCTTTTGTAAAAAGAAAGAATTGATAAAGACTTCCATATAGAAACTGACGATTGATCGAGTAGTGGATGGAATTATAACTGTGCAAAAGTTTAAAGAAAAGGTTAAAAGTAGAAAAGATGATGCAATCATGCAAGTAATTAATAAAGGTGGAGATGGAATAAGAAAAAATAGGGCAAAAGCATCTTATTACAGCCAAGTACCGAAAAAAGACAACAACAAAAAAAGTGATGAAGAAAGATTACAAGCAGACAAAAAAGGGTTGGCCAGATTGGATTTCATGACGTACAACCCCACCTAACTTAACTTAAACATCAACATTACATACTTCCAGTCCTCCTGCTTTCTAAGGTTGTACCATGGGGAGATGGATCTGCTGCGGCTGCGGCTGCTGCTGCACCATCTGTAGGTTTAGCCTCGAGCACGAACGTACAACTTCCCCAGCCAAAGGTATTATCGGTATATTGTCGCAGTTGCATATCTCGATCATAAACCCATCGGGATCGTGGAAGAACAGCTGGTCCACGTACACCCCGCCTTCCTCTACTCTCTGCCGCACCAGATTAATCCCCATTTCCCCTAGCTTCCTCTCCACCATTGCCATGTTCTCGCACTGTTATCAATTTTATGCATTAGTGAAACAAACAAATTAATAAACAAACATCCCCCCCTCTCTCTCTCTCTCTCTCTTTTTCTACAACTGGACTATAATAATGTTGCCTTTCTTGTCGAACGTGTTTGTTTACAGCCCCCATTCTTCATTTATTTAATATTTCTTAACTAACTTCTACTTATGATTGTGAATGATAGTGTTGAAAATAGACGGTGCTCCGTTCATCTTTTTTATTTCTTGTGGATCCATACATAGACTTCCAGTTACTGCCATGATTATTTAACTAATAATTCATCAACTAATCACCAAATATTAATTTAGAATAGGCTTATCTCAAAAGGGTTAATCATTTTACGTGTAAACCTAATATTTGTACGTGTACGTGAGAAATGAATACATAATAAAATGTCGAAATGGGAGATTAAATTAAATAGGTACCTGGAAAGAAATATGATTATCTTTAGGGTTAATCACAGTTTTCTTAGGCATTTTTTCAGGATCCTCTGATTGCAGAAGATGTATCCCAATCCCATGACCAAACAGCCTGCACAAAGAAATGAATTAACATCATCAACAAAATAAAAATAGACAACCAAAAAAGGGATGAAATTAAATTGCTTTGATTTATTAATGAATAAATGAAATTACCATGCACCATCAAAGTTAAACGAACCGGGCCTCCTAACAGGCACAAAACCAAGAACGTTCTGGTAAAAGTCAGTGGATTCCTCAACTGAATTGCAAACAAGTGAGATATGATTCAAAGAGGAGAGATGCAATGGGTTTCCCTTGTTATCCTTCATCTTTCTCCTTCTCTCTTTTCAACAATCAAGAACCAAAAAATAAAGATATAAATCTAATTCTGATTCTAATATTAGAGCCCAAAATCTTGTGAAATAAAAAAATGAAGTCGAAAAAGATTTTGGGATGAGCTAAGAAATAAGGGAGACCAGTACGTGTTGGCTGTGTGTGTAGAGAGAGAGAAAGAAATAGATAAGGGAGAAAGGCAGAGAAGCGATGGATCGGCAAAAATGGAGGAATATTGCAACAGAATTTATAGAAAAGCTTTGGAGCTTTGAGGTGTTAGCTAGGTACAGGTGTCGCCTATTTCACGCACATGACACGTAGATCCCACGTTGCTGACTGAGATTGTCGAATTATGGATAGTTTTCTGCATATCAACTTGGATTTTGATTTTTAACTCAGATTATAATATCATAATCTTTATATTGCAATTTGCAACTAAATCATTTATTACAGCTAACATCTATCAATTTTTGGGCCCACTGACACGTTGGATTCTTCTCGTAGTTTGCAGATTTAGGTCCTTAATTTGTTGGGGAAAATGAAAATGTTTTCACCGTTCACCTCAAATCACTTTTAAATAAAACAAATTTCTGAGTTTGATTGGTTTCAGAAAGCTCTAGATACAGCAAAGTGTTATAATCGTCTTTTGCTTTTAGGAAAATTTTGGACAGTACTGTTAGAACGTATTTTGATTAGTTTTGAGGAAGCTTCTGGAGATGGGTTATATGCCTTGAGGTAATCTGTTTCAGGTTTCCATCTCATACCTTTTCCATTATATATATAATGCTATTTTACATTATTGTTGCAAAAAAATTAAGCACTCCATATTAAATAAGGATCTCCAAATTGATCTATTTTTTTATTTTGTCCACAAAGATCCACCACCCGTTTATTTAAAAGTACCCAAACCCAAATATTAAAGTTTATTTAATTTTTTTTTTTGATTTGACCTTGTAGCATGATATCTTTAAATTAAGAGGCAACATGTATAATTTAGAATATGTGTTTCTATAGTAGAGAATGGGAGCTGTTCTTTTCAAAGTGTTTGTTGACTTTTAGATGCTTATCTTAATAGTTGACCAAATTGAAAAGATGACTCAGCAAAACACGAAACTAAGTCTTAACTTTACGTTTCACGTTTGCGCAAAAATATTTCTTTCACTTTTGAATTATCTCAATTGCACACAATTTTATATATAAAATGTTTTTTGTTGTTGATTTAATAGTAAAATAGATTGGAGTCTAGTTTGAGTGGTATAATGGAGATGGTGTGACTCAAGCAAGCGTGTGGGAGAGTGTGAAGAGCGCAATTGCGAGAAGTTCTAATTTTTAATTTACTTTTCAGAAAGTTGTTGGGAATTATTTGGATTTATTCCAAATTGTAGAATATGGTGAACGTAGAAAGGTGGATAGTAACAAAAAAGTGAACAGTTGGAACCCCAAATTAAGTATCTTGGTTCAATTCAAAGGTCATATTTGAGTACGGTTTATATGTGTTTGTATATATTTGTATTAGCAAAATAAAGTATACAAACCTGTACATGAAAAAGGAATTGTGGTTTCAATAAGGAGCTGTTTTTCCCACTTAAGTATATTCAGAAAAGAAATTACTTAGGTGATAACCTACATTTTAATTATACATGTTTTAACTTTTAAATATGACAGCGGCAATGTTTGCTTACAAAGAGCTACTATAGTTTACGTTTTTAGAAAGAAAATTTAATTGTGCAAACAAAAGAAAAACGTCGCACGCAATGAAAATACCGAATATATGAATGATGATTGCCAAATTGTGCATGGTGAATGAAAACCAGTCAAAATGCTTTTACAAACTGATCGATCATGACATGTTTGGACAAACTATGAATCATTTCATAATTCAGATGAATATATATAGTAGATGTGCATTTTTTTGAGACATGGATGTAGTAAGTGTTAGGATTCCATCAACTTACAAAAAGGTGGTTATATAATTACTTAATTAATTTATTCTAATTACTTATTGGATTATAAATATTACCACCAAAATGATTTACATTTTATCGTTTTTGGACGTCTACTAAAATTACCAAAATAATTTTCATTTCAAAATTTCCATTTATAGAAAGTGGACCTATCACAATCAATATTCACACTTTAATTAAAAATAATAATTCAAGTGAGACCCAAACTCTACTCACTACACACAACCCAATTTAAAATAATACTTTAAGTGAGACCCAAACTCTACTAATTATACATCTCAATTAAAATTAAAATATATAATTAAAATTCGTATCAGATCAAACCGTAAACCAATTTGGTGGACGGATGAAGTATTTCGATCCATCTGTCTATAAAATAAGTTATCACTTTATGATATGCATCCGTCTACGGTGTAACCTTCACTTAAAATTTATATTTTTAGCAATTAACTTTTTAACCTTTTAGCTTTCAAATTTCTTTAATTCAAATAATTATATTGAACTTAATCTCATTTAACTACGCATTAACAACTAAAATCAAAACAGTTTATTAAAATTTAATTATACCGAATTAAAATGAGAAACTAATTGGTGGCGGCCAATTCAATTATTGATATTTAAAATATTACTCATATATATATTTTTTATATTTTTTTCCATAGAGTCAGTTAAATAAGTTATTGCATAAACTTACGCGTGTCACGCTATATACCAAAAATGTTAAAATAATAAAATTCCTTACTAAAAGGAGGGCAAATGTGGGATCTGAAGACATTTAACAATCAATGTTTTAAATGCTCATAATAAATTACATGTTAGTATGACATACGTACATCTTTTATGAAATTTTGTGTAAAGTAAAAAACTAAAATACTCATATATATTAATTAACAAAGCATCAACTGCGTCCTGCACGTTAATTAGTTGCGTTTTATTAATTATATATTAAGTGATTAATTTTGAAAGGTCATTGGAATTATATTACTAATATGAATATTCTACGATAAGATTAAAATGTATGTTTAATGTTTTACTAATATCCATGCACATGAAAAATAAAGCAGCGGTCGGCGGCTCGAAAAAGACGTGCAGAAAAGAAAAAACAGAAGCAGCAAATCAAAGCTGATTAATAAAGACAAATGATTAGGTTGAACCAAATTGTTTAGCAATTTAACTCATCCTAATCATGATTAATTAACCTTAAGTGTATTTTCACTTCTTTTTGCATTTCAATTTGGTGAAGTGGTTTCTCACTACGTACACTACACTGATGAAAAAGAGAGAGAGAGAGTGAGAAGGTAACAGTAGATTTGATATAAACTATAAAGCATAAGCTTCCGTGATCTCTTTGATCACTTTTGAAACATTTAAGTACTATCACAAAAAAATAACTTAAGGTTTAGGTTAGCTTTTCAATTATAATACTTTTGTGCGATCCTGCTAAAATTGGTCACAAGGACTATGACATGTAGACTAAAAAAGTAAAGTGTTGTGTTTAAAAAAGTAGGAATAATGTGTTTTAAAGTACTGAGAAACTTTTTTATTTTGAAAAAGTGTTAATGAGACGATCGAATAAGAAAACATGAACACTCTTAAAAGAACGGAAGGAGTATATCATTTACATTATAATTTTATTTAATTTGTTGTGATATTGAATTTCGTTCTTAAATAAAAGATCGAGTTTCTAATAAACTGGATTCAATATTTAGAGGTGACTTAATCTACCTAGTTTATCACAAAAAAACCATATATCCAATAATGTTTTGCTGGAAATTTTGAATTAACGGAATTTTATGAAGTAATTAAGTTATATTTATTCCTAAAGTAATTAATTAATTTTTCTAAAATCATAGAGATTTGACTCATTTGAGAATACTAATTAGTTCAACTAAATTTGAATATACGCCCACGCTTTCTAATATTCATCCAAAAATAAATTAATCCAGTAATTGATAATGACATAGGTTGTTATTATCTGCATAAAGAGGAAGATAATGCATAGGTAATAATATATTAATATATAAGTATACCTTTAATTTCAACCGTTGAAAGGTAGTGCTTTTGAAAATTAGTTATTTGCATAGAGTGAAGAACTCATTTTTGTGGATCCACTTAATCATGAATTTATGAGATCCTCTGCACTTTAACAAAAGTTCTTAATTAGTGATGTACTGAGTCGAATACATATGTGTGCTTTCACTTTCAGAAACCGGAAAAAAACAAAAGTGCGACAAAATTAAGGGGTTATAATTATAATTTGAACTAATTTGATGTAAATTGTAGGGGTGTTGCCTCGTCAGTCGTCCCTATCCATCTCTAGCTCTCGATTGGTGAAATCGTGTAATCATCGATCAGCAGTAAAACTTGTCACTATATCTTCCTTAAATACAAAAACAAAATTCGCCACTATTTGATACTACTATTAATCTTTTCCCCCTAATTCAATTGTGACCACTTAGGCATGATTCATGGAATCCCACCTCTTCTTAATCCACGGTCGTTTACTTATGTTGCTTAACTTTCTCCAATTAACTTTTTGAACGATTGTTTATCTTTGTTTTTTTGTGATATTTGAAATTCTTTATTTATTTTTTTTCACTAGAAATTAAAGGGTTTTTAGGTTTTAATCTACAATTGAATTAATATACGAAAATGAATTAATCCCGGTCGGTTTTATGTGGTGTACATTGAATTCGATGTTCCGTAGTAACACTGAATTTTTGACGTCATGGAAGTCTTCTACTGCGTATGTATGTAGTATTTCTCACTGTACGTGAATTCTCTTACAATAGTTCAGTTCAATTCAATCCTTTTCTAGTAATGTTGATGTACTTAGTTAATGGATTAATTAGGCGTAAGGACGAATTTAGGCCAAAAATACCTAACTAAAAGATGTCTGAGTATTGGTCTCCCAAACGAGCGTTCATGTATATGGAGGGGGCAAATAATAGTAATACACATGATATGTAAAAAAAAAAAAAACAATCGAAGATCTAAGTTTTAACTTCAAAACCTTACGTAAAACTTAATATTTGTCAACTTAGACTTTATGATTTCAATCAAAACATTTATCCGATTTATCTCGCTATTGTTAGTTTGTATTTATTTTCGTATTATATCATTATTATTGATTTGTTTAAAAAATCAAATATAATCCATTAAAATTTATCAGCACTATCAATTTTTTTTTTCTTTTACAAAATATATTAATTAAAAGAAAAGGAAGAATAATATATTTCCAACAACACTAGCTTATCATTGGATTGACTTATTTCGACAAGACCAATGAACCCAAAATGGATGGATGTGACAAGATCAAACACAATACTATAAAATTTAAATGCAACTAATTATATATAATTACACAAAACCTTGGGCGAATTTACCACTAGTAAGTAGTAAGGGTTTTGTGTACATGGTTTAATTGTCCGGTTGATTTATCTTATTATATGTATGGTTTGCGAATTTATTATTTAACGTATTAATGTATTCCACTTTTTTGTGCATCGCTTTCATATTTAATTTCAGGATTTTTCTCTCTCTTAATTAAGCTTCATTTATTAATGTGTATATATTTGTTAAGCTTCATTATTTATATATATATATATATATATATTGTTTAGATTTTGACTATCTCCGTAGTTGGTGTATATATTAAAGCTTTACTTTTTTAATAAATACTCCCTCTATTCTACTAAATTTGACATAATTCTATTATTAACCTTGATACATTAATAGTAAGAGTTATCCTTTAAAAAAGGTGTGTACCCTATCACTTTTATCAATCTTACACTATTTTATACACTCTCCTTAATAATCGTGTCCAAAAATTTTATGTGATGTTTATTGAAATTGAAAGAGTATTAATTAGTGTTTATTGAACTTCAATATATATTTTTATTTAATAATAAATATTATTAAAATAACGAACTAATATCGGGACAAGAAAATGGTGGGACATATTGAGATTTAAAATATACTCCATATATTTTTTTTTCTAAATTCAATTAAACTCATAAACTTTCAATTACAAATATTATTCATGCGACTGCTAGAACACCATTTTTTCTAGTTTGCAAAAGGTATAACATAGACATTGCTTTTTGCACGTGGTCCTTGGAGTTCATAAACTTCAAATTGATCAAATCATTGAAGCTTCATGCATGTGCGCTCTAAATTATATACCTCACACGTTTCTCTTCTCAAATCATGCATATATATAGCAATCAATAATTCAATAATTGAAATTGATTCTGATTTCGACATTTTCAAATAAAGAAAGTTTATGCGTGAATATTTAAATAATGCAAATATGTTCGTTTTCTTCCCTTGAAAAAAATGTTGATGCCCTTTTCATGTTTCACCCTATATATATATATATAAAATTATATAAGGGACAACTTATATAATACCCATAATTTTATAGTAAATCCAAAGATTAGTCAACTAAATGAAAAATTTAAAATATAACCATTATTACTTAAAATATCCTTAAAAGTTAATTGTCAATTTCCAAGGCAGTTTCTCCAAAATTAATCATGAATTCTTCCAATATTTATTATCATCATTCAATTTTGAATAAAGTCATTTTATAATTAACATTTATAATTAATCGTGTATTATACTAATAAATTTTGTATGTTTACAATCTAATCAACTAAAAAGTATAATAATTGAACTATTTTACTGTCCACGATGAACACAACTTAAAATGCTCAATAAATATATGAGTCATATAATTTTTGTTTTAATTATTTTATATTAAATAAATATTAAATTATATCATAATTAATAAATCCTAGTCGAAAGGTGAAAAATCATAAAATGTTACCAAACATTTATTATTTATTTACATGATATGTCACATTAATGGTGGATATATTAAATTATACTCGTCACAAGTAACGATTTCTATTTATTAGACAATTAGAAATTGAAATAAATTAATTGGTAAATATAGCAGCAGCTTATTTACACAAAATAAAATGTAGAAAATGAGAGAGAGTTAAGGAGATAATGGGGGCCATCAAATAAGGATTACGGCAGTTCCTTTTCTATTAATGGGGTAATTATGGGATTTAACATAAAATATAACTAATATTTTTTTAATTTTTAATTTTAATAGTTATTATTTTTGTTTGCAATAAAAGAATGGCTAGTTAGCCTATTAACCCATTATATAATATGATTACATATGTCTAATTTGAATAAAATAGAACAAAGAAAATCAGCTTAACAAATCGGTTAAGTGAGCTGCTAATTAGAGTACACTAATTTTAATGTGAAGTAAACAACCAATTTGTCGTTTACATTCATAATTCGTATTTTTGGTATATACTATAAAAATATGCATTGTGTTGGAAATCTTTTTGATGATCGTGGAAATCATTATCTATATATTTTGATAATGCAAAATCAATGCTAAATCATAATGCGAAACTATAATACATATTGATGCTTAGGTATTTATGCTTTATTTGTGTTTAGATTAGATAGACTTAACATATGGTTAAGTGTAAGGAAAGATCGATGAAAGACAGATTGTGTCCATAGGAACCATCTGTGTTCTCAATAGTAGATCAGGTTGAGTTAACGACCTGTATCATAGAGCTTGATCTTATCTTGTCTATCTATTAAAAGGGAAATCAACCTGTAAGGCCAGATTAAATAAACGATATGTGCTATAAAGATCGACCTTGTCATATAGTAGGTTAAGTCAAAATGTGAGAAAAGATTGATGCAACGATCTATTCATAGGACTAACCTGATCTATCTAGACATAGTTTTTATTGCATCTATTTTATTGAACAGGTGGTCAACATTCTTACCAAGGACAGATCGTTGATCAATGACAAATCGTTATAACAAGGACATGTCGTTATAACAAGGACAAGTCGTTAGAACGAGGACAGATCGTTATAACAAGGATAAGTCGTTATAACAAGGACATGTCGTTATAACGAGGACATATCATTAGATCGATGGACAGGTCGTTATGAAGATCAAGAAACAGCAAGATAAAATCAACCTTGTATCAAACAGGTTGACATCAAGCTGCATAAGAAGATATACAAGGAACAGATTGTTATAAAGAATCTGAGTCTAACAGATCGTTCAGCAAATGCACAAATGAGCTGCATAGTGAGATGGACAGCTAGCTGTGCAAAAAGCAACTCAAGAAAAATGATCTGTGTCGATCTGTTGTTCATAGGGAGTCAGCTCAATGTTTAATCCACCTGTTCTTATGGGATCTAAACGAGCTACTCATCCCAATTGGAGGAAGCTGTAATCTACCTAAATTGATAAGCTACATGTCATATGGCACGTCAACATCCACGTAGGACAAACTCCAACAGCTAGAAGTACAGTCAGCAGCCAACATTCAAAAGAGCATTTAATGCTCATTACAAAAGCTGCAAAGACTTCCAACGGCTATAATTCAAATTTGCCTATATATACTTCAAGCCTTCTTCAGAAATAAGTGTTCGAGTGTTCATTATATTGCCCAGAAAAAGCTTAAACGCCACAAGATTCTCTCCAGTTTTACATTGATTTATTCAACACTAGATAAAGATTATATACATCCTTGAGTGTTGTAAATTAGAGATAAATCATTATATTTCTGAATATAAACCCGCTAGAACTTATCTTAGATTTGAGCCTTCAAAGCCAATAGTTCTAGTTTCCTTCATAGCCAAAAGCTTGGAGGAAGAACAATTATAAACCGAACTCAGATCTCATACTCGACGAGTTTAAATAAAAGAGTTGTAATCTCGTGCTCAGCGAGAATAAATAAGCGAGTTTTGGCTCGTACTCAACGAGGATAAATAAACGAGGGATCCAAGGTTAAGAGATTCATCGATCTAGTTTTGATCGATCGTGGACGTAGGGGGTTTCCCGAACCACGTTAAATATTGTGTGTTCTTTTATATTTTGCATTGCATTGTTTTGATTATTTGTTTATCACTCACCTGCGAGCTTATCTAAAATAAGTGAGCTGTGCATCTTGAATCAAAATCTTAAAGAACATTCGGTATAATCAAAATATTTTCTAAGTATAAGAGCAGCCAACAAAATACTCACAGCTTCCGCACACGATCTGTGTTTGGACAAATTGTCTGGTATGCTTCAGCTTGTTGCCAATCTATCTGCTCCTTGATAGATTATTCACTCTATGTGTTGAGAATTTACTTGAGCAACTGGACCTCTCTCTATATTAGAGGAGATCGATTGCTACGCCCAGCGAGCTGTTGTGATAAAACAACGAGCTGCATCTCAACCTGCTGTTCATAGCCAAACACGAAAAAGTTAAAGTGTGGTGTATTTCCCCATACACCACGCCTACTCTCTGGGGACCAACATTATGGTTGTCAAATATTTTCATGGTCGATTCGATCGGGATTTGTATTCTCCAAGTTGTACAGTAGCGTGTTGGCTGGAACGCAAAATATGAAATCTCTTAAAAAATATTTTTTTGGCAAGTAACAAATTAAAAGTATTTAGGGTGCAGAAAAACGTGACGACAAGAAAAATAAAATAATTGGACAGCTAATCAATCTTCTCAACAGAGACATACATACATCTGTTTTTCTTTATGTCGACACGTATAAGTATGCACTATGCAGTATCATATTGGTGAAGTAGTTATTTTTTTGCCAAATGTATATGGGGAGCTTATAATTAATTTTCCACGTGTAAAAGTAAATCAAATATAAGTTATTGATTTTAAAATTAAAATAAATTAAATATAAGTTATTAATTTTAAAATTTTATGAAATGGTGATTGCCCTATAATTATATTAAATAAACATTAATTATTTATAATTTTATTCAAATCATTTTGTAATTAGAATAATACTAAAAGTAATAAAATCTCACTAAATAACAAATAAATCATTTATAGATATTTGATAAATATTAATATATTATTAATATTTGACATTAACTTTGTACATTAACCTCGTTACGACTAGACCAACACATGCACACTAAATTATCACTTTTATTAAAAAGTCTATGGACTATGCATGCGACAAGAGCTTAGGCCCAAAAAATATTGAACTGAGGCACAATTGTTTAGAAATTAGGCCCATAGCCCATAAATGAAATATTTTCCCTATTCAGAGTGTTGTTCTTCCCATATATATATTTTTAATTTTTAATGAATGTCAACCATTTCTCACTTGTTCCACATTGCCTCTCTCCTTTCATCACTCACTATTACTTTCTGCATCGCATATTTGCAATTATGGCGCTCCGACCGCTCCTCCGTTGTCTCTACGCGCCCACAGCACCCCACAAATTCCTCAACGCTAATCACTTGTGCTCAATTGCTCTTCAATCCCATGAAAAGCTCTCAGACACTTCTTCCCAATTCCTCGTCAACGATCTCTCGCGCCTTCTCAGCGACTACAGAGAGCCCAAACACGACCTCGAATCTGCTCTCACTCCGTTCGTCCCGCATATTTCTACTAATTTAATCGAACAAGTGTTGAAACGGTGCAGTAATCTGGGGTTTTCAGCTCAAAGACTCTTCCTTTGGGCTCAGAAAATCCCGGGCTTTCACCACAGTAAAGAGAGTTATCACATTCTCGTTGATATCTTAGGAAGCAGCAGAGCGTTCCCATTTTTGTGGGATTTCTTGACAGAGACGAAAATATCCCAATCATGTGAAATAACCCGAGAAATCTTCTGGATTGTTTTCAGGGCTTATAGTAGAGCTAATTTACCGAGTGATGCGATTAAAACTTTTAACAAGATGTTAGATTTCGGAATTACGCCTTGTTTGGATGATCTCGATCAGTTGTTATTCGCTTTGTGTAAGAGGAAGCACGTGAAATGTGCACAGGAGTTCTTCGATCACGTTAAGGGCGACGATGCTTTTAAACCGAGCGTGAAAACATACAGCATTCTAATGAGGGGTTGGGGTGAAACTGGCGAGTGTAATCACGTGCGCGAACTGTTCGACGAAATGCTTGAACGAGGGTGTGCAGCCGATTTGCTCGCTTGGAATAGCGTACTCGCCGCTCTGTGTAAAGGCGAAAAAGCCGATGAAGCTTATGAGTTGTTTCGGGGGATGAAGAGCAGAGGGCTCAAACCCGATGCTTACTCGTATTCGATATTCATTCGTGCGTACTGCGATGCAGACGACGTTCATTCGGTTTTCAGGGTGCTAGACACGATGAAGAGGTACAATCTCGTGCCCAACGTGTACACTTACAACTGCATAATCAAGAGACTCTGCAAGAATCGCAAGATCGATGACGCTTACGAGCTTCTAAAAGAGATGATGGAGAGAGGGGCAAAGCCTGACACTTGGAGCTACAACACCATCTTAGCCGTCCACTGTGATCATAACGAGGTGAACATGGCTACGAAGCTAATTTCAAGAATGGATAAAGATGGGTGCGATCTTGATAGGCATAGCTACAACATGGTGCTTAAAATGCTGATCAGAATAGGGAGGTTCGATAGAGTTGAGAAGGTTTGGTTGTCAATGGAGAAGAGAGGGTTTCATCCTAGTGTTTCGACGTACACGGTAATGATTCATGGGCTGTGTAGGAAGAAAGGGAAGCTGGAAGAAGCTAGCAGGTATTTTGAGATGATGATTGATGCAGGGATACCGCCCGGTGATGCAACGGTTGAACTGTTGAGGAATAAACTGATTGGATTCAGATTGGCAGAGAGAAGTCATATTCTTGCAGAGAAGATGGAAAGAAGCACTTGTGTATCGATTCAAGATGCAGCCAAAGTCATGAGAGGTAACATGAGAGAGCGGGTGAGATTAGCAAGTGTGGAAGAATACTATTCAGATGAAAGTGATAGGTAATCAAGTTGGTATTTGCTCCATAGTTTTGATCGTATGCACTGATAAGTTTTAATATAAACTTTTGACCTTGTTTTTACCTATGAAGTTTAAAATACTAAAAACAATTAAATCTTGTTTTGGAGTAATGTTCAGTATAAAGTTCTGAAGCAATTAAATCTCATAACACATCCGCTCAAATTGCTAATTGTTTATAATAAAGTATTTAATATAATCATCCATCTTCCTAAAGAAATCATAAATAGTACTCCCCAGTAAATAATCAAATACAAAAATCACAGTACACATTATAAACATCAAACAATTTTGAGGAAAAAATGATGTGGAGAATAGTGGTTAACGATAGTGGTAGAGCATGAGCACCAGCAATGAATCAAAGCAAAAGCAAATGTGATTGGAGTTTCTAGTGAAGGCCAATTAATACTCAAGTTTATCCTTGTACAAGAGAAGATTTTTATGTGTGGAACTTCCAAGCAGACACAAAACGTAGTGGGACCCCTTTCCAACAAAGAATCATACTATTCCCATTCATACTGAGACTGCAGCTGCTCCAACGATCACATTCTCCGATCATCAAACGTGCTTCATTCATAGACGCTTCGCTCATCTCCATCTCCATTATACCGAATCTGGAAAAGTACTCCCTCCAGAAATCAACCCTAAGGTGATGCCCAAAACTATAATCATCTTCACCCAAAACACCTTTGCATATTATCTCTTGAAAGTGTAGCTTCTCGATTATGCTGATGAAATCTTTCTGCCCTTCCACGCAGCTCTCTAGGCAATCCAACTCGGCACTGGAGTGAGACAGAGCACCTCTAAATCTCTCACTAAACGTCGAAGTACTGAAATTCTCTTCCAAGTCGATGACAACCATCACGTGAGGATTAAGGCTCTTAAGGCCTCTTATTAGACCTTCAACATTCTTGGGGGAATCTGCTAAGCAATTGAGACTGTGATCCATGAAGACTGCCACTTTCTCACCAGCCTCGCTCTCAAAATGAAGTTTCTCAAGTGCGTTATTTTCAGTATAAAGTATCTGAAATTCGAAAGGCAAGTTCATGGCCTTTGCAGAATATGCCAGCAATTTACCTGCTTCTTTAACATCATTTATACGTGTGCATACTGCAGTGATCTTGAGCTGCTTCAGTTGACGGTTTTTTCGGTTGGAAAGAGCTTGCAGCATCACTATCCAGTGCGAGCAAAGCTTCGTCCCGATATCAATGAAGTGAATCTTTTCTGCTGATTCCAAACTATCCAGTATGGTGTGAATTGCAGCAAAATTTGAGATTTGAATGAGTGGGAGTTTCTGCTCACATGCTAAGATAGAAGCTCTCACATAAATCATTGCTTCTTCGAAATCAACATGTTGGACTTCCCTCTCTATATCAATTCTGCATTTCTTGGCATCAATTCTTTCCCTTAAATATTGAGCATAACAATAAATGATCCTCGCAATAGGATGAGCACCCTGTAAGAGGATGGATACGAGCAGCTCCTCGGCTTCATCATACTCTTGGTTGGAGAACTTTTCAGCAGCATGGATCAGCTTCAAAACATGCTTCAAATGAAGTCCACTTTGAGTAGAAAGACCAGAGTCAAATATATATGGCTTTGCAAGAATATTGGAAAGATGACCTTTGTTGAGAGACGTGGATTGGGATAGAACTATTTCAGCCATTCTCATGATTGTTACAGCAGATAATTCTGTAGAATCTTGGCAAGCATGAATTTTCATGTCCTCTCCGACATTTCTCAAACGCCTCCTTTGGTTCCCATACTTATTTAGGAGTGCAAACGACTGTGAATTACTCTTCTCAAAGTGTTCTGCCATACTTGGGAGACTTTTTGGTAGAATCTTGTCTTGTAATGGAAGAAAAAGAATGGTTAAAAAGAAAAGAAATGGATGAAATGATTGAAGAGTGATACAAATATGTCACCGGCAGACTAAGAACAAAGCTGGCCATTTCTTGTGCCTTGAACTAATCGAACCATTTCTAGATCATCTTATGTTTGTTGTATTCTGTAAAAGTGATGCTAATACAAGCATCACTTTTACTTTTAATCCAAAAAATATATGATAAATATTATCTCATGTCTGTATAAATGTCTGCGGTGGAATTTCAAATAGTAAATTGTTCATATTCTCAAGGTTTCTTTAATACTGAGATAAATCTGCTATAGTTTCATACTATCTTACTTCTAAAATTAAATAGTGTGCATACAATTGTCAGATATACAAGCAATTAACCCTTCTTATGCTGCAGGATGGAGACAGTTGAACATAGGGCTTTAGTCAATCTTAAATCTCGACGCGATCAAAGCACCTGATGTAGCCCTTCTTCGAGCTTCATTTTTGGTCAGTCCTTTGATGTAATGACGAGGAAGCCCAGTCCACCAATAAGAATGTACTGCAAGAGGAGTAGAACCACGTTAACATCGTTAACAACGAGATGGAATGAAGAAAATATGTGGACCAACCAAGTAAAGAGAAGATTTCCTAACCTTTATCAAGGGCTTTTCCGTCATGATGATGGTGGCCCAGCCTACGTGTGGTAAGAAACTGCAATGACAATGATTGTGTTAGTGTTCGTTCTACATTGGAGAATTGAAAATGTTTACTACCACAGAAAGATAAATTATATAGAAGAATACAAAAATTTGATGCTCTCTGATGATCAGGCATAGGTCATCAGCACAAATAAACTGATTCAAGATTTAGAATCAAAGCATTGTCACTTGCAACGAGCCATTAAGAGATTGATCTGCTCCTGTGATTTATTTATTATGCGAGCTAAGTAAAATGAATTTGTGTGACTAGGTTTAATTGAACAGAAGAGACTGCTTTGGTGCAGAAGCATTAGAATTGAAGCCCGGAAAGAAGTCGAGAATATTGAATACAGAATACCACACACTTACCCAACAGCTCTTCCCATGATGTGTTTTCGCTGTAGCCAACGTTGACCAGGAGCATATAAACCAATGTCATCGTCGTCATTATTATCTCCTGAGATGAACAAAAACCAAAATTGCACTGTCAGCATCAAAGGTGACTTAAAAGGGGGCTCAAAGTTTATATATCATGAATAACTGGTAATGACTGTGACAACTCATATATTTTTAATTTGAAAATAGGGATCAGCTCAGTTCCTTCTAGAAAGGAAGATAATATAAGCATGTTAAAGGATAATTATTTAGCCTGAGATCAAAGTTTGGAACCTTTTGTGAGGACATCAACTTCTCCTGTATCCTTCCTTTCATGGACCTGTTAATAAAAACTGAATTAACATTACATTCAGTGTAAAAGAATCACACATATTTGGATTTTTATCAAAATGACTTGAACTAATTTTAACCGAAATGTTGCCCACTTAATAGAAGTATGGCTAAAATGAAGATTTTAAGAGAATCGGTAATAGTTCAAAAAAAAAACTTGCAATATGTGGTGTTTGCTTGTTTTGTCTATTAGGCCTAATCAGCACTAAGAGTAAGGAGGCTTAATTTTCACAACTACGGGGAGAGAGGTGACCAGAAAACAAAAAAGGTTCTTATTAGCATCTCCTGCTCTTCCCAACGGAGAGGTAGGAAGTAGTCTGGGGAGTAGAACTCAAAAGAAATTGTTTGGAGGGGATGTATCACTTAGCAGGCAGAATCCTACCAACGAATAATACAGGAAGGCAACAAACAAGAGCCACCAGAACAAAAGTTCAAGCATAATGATGTGCTGTAGTGATAAATACCTTGATTACACGATGCACAATTGGAATGTCTCGACCCTGAAAACGACAAAGCAAGATGTTATCATAAAAGCAACAAGAAGAAACAACCAACTGTTTGATGATAATAGAATTGTTTACAATTTCATTAAACTTTTATGCACATAACTATGCTGCTCTTCTTACGGATAAAGTAAGGTTTTTCACATTGAAAATATGAACAGTTACTGGTCTATAAAGCCATATGCACATAATTTTGAAGATATAGGTATGACAAATAGAAATCTATTTGGTCTCAAAAACTAAAAGGTGTCTATTTACTATTTTTGAGCTTGTAGGCATATGTCCACGTCAATTTATATTCAGTTAACTGATAAAAAGTTACTGGGATAGTTTTTATTTTAGTTTATGTTAAATAAACAAGATTGGGCTATAGAAGCTAGGTGCAAAGAAACATTTCTTCTTACCCATTGAAAATGAACATGAGTATACTTGAAAAAAGAACAATGCACTCTACTCAAATAATGCTGAAAATATGTCCCCAAAATAAATCACTAACATTCTGTTTCCCCGGTCCTTACAGCTCGTGGGAAAGCTCTAAGAAACTCAACTGATGCATAACTCTGAAAATTGCAGAACTAAATAAAATACACTCTTACATTTATATTATACACAACAATCTCCCCTACTCGAATTGGATCTTTGCTCATACGCAGGAACAAAATGTCACCCTGCAGTTAACATTTGTCAATATAAATGATAATCAATAATTTAATTTTGATACTCAAAATAATGTAGAAGTAATGCAGAAGTAAGATAGCAAATATTTCAGCAACCTGCATGTATGTGACTGAGTAAAAAAAAAAAAGCTCCTCACAACAGTGTTTGGATTCAACCAAGAGTAATGAGAAATGAAAAGGAAAGAAAATGCACGAATAGTTTTCTTAATGCTTTTACTTTAGATAGTCAAAACATAGCCCCATGATAATGAAGATTAGCTTTTTCGTAAAACAGCAATATATGGTTTTAGTCTTACCCTAGCAAACCCAGGTTCCATGCTTTCAGACAGAACAACAACAACGGGGGATTCACTTCCCGTTACACACATTAACGCCTTCCATATCATTAATGCAGATGTGACAATCAAACCTGAAGTCAAAAGAAGATAAGATAACCAAATCTCTTTGCTTGATACACTCATTTGAGCTCATAAACTTCCTACAAATGCATGTACAGCAGAAGATATCTAATTTTTTTACCAAATTGGCTTTCAATTGGTTTAAACTCACTTCTCAGAAATAAATGAAACAACAATTATGCATATGGATGCAAAGATTAAAACTTTAGTAACAACATGTGCATTTAGAACAATATTGACCGAACAACTAAACGTTAAGACTGCTTTAGATCAATAGCAGAAGATTATAAAAGGACATATATATAGATTATTTTATTTACAGGCCTCACACCCTAAATGCAATGCTCTTCTAAAATTCTTCCCTTCTACCAGCAAAATACGCAAACCCCAAATGGGTAGGTGTAAGGCTTCATCTCCCCCTAATTTATCTAAGAAATTCCATTATGCATCATAAGGTATTAAGATTTTAATCACCTACATAAATGTAATGAAATATGTAATCTAGATCATGGGATCTAAAAAAACATAGACTTTTATGTGTCCAGAATTCTCTAGCAAGCTAAATTTTTGAACCAACACTAGCAAGTTTGCAAGTCCAAGAGCAATCACTCAAAGCATATCCATTCAAATGTGCCTTTATTTACCTTGTAACTTCAACCCTCGCAACTCCAGAATAAAAAACACACACACACATAAGGGAAATAAACACAAAAATCCGTTTCAGAAATGTTCTCATGTAGTCGAACGAAATATAATGACAATAAGATCATTTATTTTACTATGTGGCCGTCCCAACCGACATTAACGAATAGCGCAACGATCACAGAATAAGCGCAAGTATACAAGCATCTGTACAAACAAAGTACGGTTTTCACAACACAATTGAAGCAAAAGCTGAATTCTGGAATCAAGAATGAGGAAGTTGGAAGGAAGGGGGAAAAGAAAGAAACCGATGCTGATTGACTGATGGAGGGCCTGCCGCAATTGGAAAGATTTAGCAGAAGCAACGGCGTCTCCAATCCACCCCATATTTTTCTTCAGTGTTTCTTCGCTCTCTCCAAACTGAAAATCTTGCAAAAATTCTGCACTATTAGCGGAGAATTAACTCAAAATAATTGTGCTGGAGAGTGTTGGCAGCTGTGGCGAATTGTGATTGGTTGCCTATTACACCCCTGACTCATATACCCAGTTTTGGACACCTACGTGGCATTGGCTTTTCTAAATTCACAATCCTTCCAATAATTTTTTTTTTTTTTAAATAGTCTTAACCTATTAAACGTGAGGACTGTTTACTCTCATCGCTAGGGGTGTCAATCGGTACTCGGTTCTCGAGAAGAACCGGTACCGAATCGGTAGTGGATCTGGAATCGATTACCGAGTACCTGTTTTCTAGAAAATTAATAATCGATTCTAAGTTTTCAAGTTTTGAAAATAACCGGGTACCGATTAATAAAATTAAATATTATAAAAATATATTTTATATTTATTTAAAAAGATTTTATATATTATAAAATATTTTAAATATTATAAAGTATTTACAAATTAAATTTAATTATATTTATATTAAATTATTATTTGTTTAAATTAATATTTTTAAAATAAAATATTTAAAATTAAAAAATTAAAAAAAATCGGTACCTTAATCGGTTCTACCGGTTAACCGGTACTGAATCGGTCGGTACCCGATTAACCGGTAAAAAACCGATGCCGTTATCGGACCGATTGACACCCCTACTCATCGATTGACACAATTTTGTTCACCGTTTGACGGTTCACGTAATGTGCTCATAGCTGACGTGTCATTAGTATATCAACATACGAATTGTTATAATTTTTATTTTTCTATTATTTTATAATATTAAATTATATCATAATCAATAAATAATCGGAAAGTGAAAATTAATAAATAATTTATTAAAAATTTAATATTTATCTATGAGACGTATCACGTAATTGTGGACATATTAATCCCGTCCACTTCCGGGTGGGTGAACAATTTCAATTAAATTGAATCAACTTTTAGTATGTGTATCATTTTGTGTAAAAAACAAATAGGACTACAAATATGACGGATAGAGTATTACAATTGCAAGATTAGGAAGAGCTCCTCAAAATATTTCAAGCGTTGTTCTTGTTGTAAGGGATCTGTATATTTTCGCCGTGGAATAATCACCATATATATTAAAAACTAGAATAATTAGTGAAGATGTTAAATACCATATACATATATATATATATATATATAAATATATATATATGTATGTATGGCCCAGTGAATGTATTGTAAAAGGTTGAATGGAAATCTGAAGTCCCCACATCTTCATCATAAGACTGATACATCCATTACTTAATAGACTTGAAAATGATGACAAAACTGTCTTTTTTTTTTGCAAGAATTCTCATTGACTATGTGGAACATCTTGCAGACCATAGTGGGGAAGACAAGATATGCCTGCTGATTAAATGTTGGAAATATGGAACTATTACATATAAAAAACAATAACATGCATGATCTTTCTTTGATCATTTGAGGTGTTATATAAAATCAAAAGCTCATGTATTAAAAAGATCATGAATAACATTGTATTGAAGTACAAATTAATGCTGTCATTATTCTATATACTTTGGCGCGGTCCTATCTGAATTTATGGATATATATATATACTACTCCCTCCGTCCCGTTAAAGATGACCTTTTTTTTCATTTCCATCTGTCACACTAAAGTTGACACATTTCCTTTTATAGTATTTTTTGTGCTTTAAGTATATTGTGATAAACAAAAAGAAGGGGTCATCTTTAATGAGACAGAAGAGTATATGCTACTGTAAAAAAGATGCCTGTGAAGACATATTTCACAGCTAGATCTGTTGATCCTCTGCAGCCTAGCTAGTATGAATATATCTTTACTACATTAGGCAATCCAATGTTGGCCTCAATGCATGAGCTGTTCTTGTGATGCAGTAATACTTGTTGATGAAGTTGATATTCCTGGCAAATCCAGATACTCCCTACACAAACTCTTTGATTCGATTCTGCTCAGTTATTGAGTTGTTACTTGACGCTTTGATCCCCACGTACGTCGTTACAACTTGTTTTAAAAGTGTAATTGCTTGTGTTTATTGCTTATGCTCGGTTTTGAAGGATCTGAACTTGTACACAGTCATCATTAAAATGTTTTCTCATGCATGCATGTACCTTAATATAAACATACTTGTACATAGCTTACACCACATTCATTCAAAATTTATCATATTATCATTATTCTATAGATTTATTAAAATCTAATTAATGAAAATAGTATTTATTTTTCTAGACAATCGAGAGATGGACTAGTAATATTCCGAGCAATTCCATTAGCATTCAAGCAGACGGAATAGGCAGGTTTGCTTGAATCACTTGATTTTATGTCTACTTCCTCAACTATAATGTTTCTACATGGAAAATTGTTGCTGCACCAGAAGGTGATTGTCGGATTTTTTGACAATGACGTCCCATAAAGACGGTTGAATCTCACATCACTCACTTTCATGGCCAATCTCTAAGTTAATCACAAATACAGTACAGTTCTTGTAAGAATAGAGCCAGTGAGAATATATATTTGAAACTTGAAATATATATATGTGTGTGTGTGATTGCTTACTTTGTTGGAACATATCTGATGAGGACAATAAAATTGATCGATGATTATAGGGTTGTTAGCCATTGAAAATATTATATTTGAAACGTTGATATTCCCTGCAAAACCAGAGCCTCCCTACATATATATATAACACCACATATGCACCAAATTTAAAGAATAATATAAATATATATGCAATGATCTTATTTATCTACAAATAATGCATGCAATTAATAATAGTTTGATGTTACCTGCCATGTCTTGATCCTGATCCCATTGGTAGTTCCACTAAAAGTGCAATTATTTATGTTTATTGCTTCTACTTTGTCGTACTTCCCACTTTGCCCAAGACTCCCAATGCTGCCAAATGATATCACCGAAACAAATGTGCGCTTAATTTCTCTAAAATATAACACCTCATTTGCCCAAATTTATTTTCTTCAATCCAAAAAAATTATATAATATACCTTTGACCTTTAGCAATTAGAGATACCTAAACACAAAGAGGCAAATTGACTGTTGTAATCGACTTTTTTTTATAAAAAATTATACTGCAAGGTAAATTTAGAAATTTTCAGTCGTTAACCCTATAATATGTTTTACAATATATTTACTATTCAAGTACAAAACATATACTAGTATGTAGGAGAAATTAAGTGTAATTACTAACCTTATGCCATGTCCAGGCCCACATACTATCTCAGATATATTAAGATTTGAAGTGCCTCCTTTCAGGTACGGATAAAGAAAATGGGAGGCCTGAGGCGAAATATTAAAAAAATATTTATCTAAAAATATAATATATATAAAGCTTTTTTCTTAATTTTATTTTATTTTTCTTACTTTTCGACTGCAAATGTACTTAATAAATTTTTATAGTCAAAATTATCTAATAAATTACTTTCAATATATAATATTTATTGCAACCAAGTTGATCAAAAATATGATTTTTTTTTAATTTTAATTTTGAAAAACTTCTTTCTACAGAAGCAACTGTTATAGGTACAGTTAATTTAATATTCTATAAACAACGAAAGAATTAGGTAATTAATCTAAATTTTTTATATAATTTAATACATCAAGTGGTGTATTCATTTTTATATCCAATATTTCTCTTAACAATTTTATAGCTCTGAAAACAAATCAAGTCAATAAACATTTAATTGATCCTCAAAATTTCTAATTATGATGATTTTAGATCATTATCATTTAAAAGTTCTCAAATATTTATATCAAATAAAAAATCAAAAACAACTTTCATATTTTCCATTGGATACTTTTATAAATATAATACACCAAATCTCATATATACTAATAAAGACTAATATAAAATAAGATTAAGATTTTGAGGAAACAAAACAGAGTTGACAGACAATATTATTAGTCCTAAACTTTAGATGATTAGCCCTTAATTAATAGAAGATTGTGGTTAACAACTTAACTTATTAATATAATTTATTAGCTTAAATATGAACCAACTTTTCCATATTAAATAATAGCATTACTATAAAGTGTTGGGGCCCTTATGAGTTTTAAGTTTTAGAAAGACTCATTAGCATGACACCCGAAAAGATTTGAAAAGTTAAACTAATGCAAAAAATAAAAAAAAAAGAGGTCAAGGAGAATCGATCTCCTAATTAGAAAAATAAGTATATAACTTCTCCATCAGAGAATCTCACTAAGCCAAAATGATATTTATAAGAATTTTAAAAATATTAATTACTAATACGTATATATGTATATAAGAGGTTCCGATTTTTTGAGGCCTTCGTTTACCGGGGGCCTGAGGTGGCCGCTTCTTTGGCCTCATGGTCCAGCCGGCCCTGCCTCTTTAATGGCGATACAATCATCCCCTAATTTTATATGTATATGCATATATTTATATCTATTATATAAAGGATAGAAAATATGATAATGAATAAATGTTATATATATATATATATATATATATATATATATATACACCTGTCGTCATGGTACAATTGTGAATGGTAACATGATTGGAAGATGAGATGTCGATCCCATCAGTGTTGGGACTATTTGAAGGGGACATTATCCGAAGTTTAGAAATGGTTGTATTATTATAACTAGATACTGCCACATGAAACTTTTGACTGTTTATATGTTTCAATCCCTTTATTTTGAGATTGTTGCAACCAGAAAATAACATTGCCTGAAAAAGATATTTATTAATTAATTAACATTCATCTCACATTTGAAAGCCTTAATTACTTGTGATCTTAATATGCACAGTTGTGGGTTGACTCACAATTGGTCGAGAGCGTCGTCTTCCTGAAATAAAATACAGAAAAAATATGTTATAATATGAGAAGTATGCATATAAATACATTTTGATTACATTTCATATTTGACACGTTTTTTTAATATAATAAACTTTTATGCTTGTTCAATTTTCATATAAAAAATGCCACGTGCTATTCCAATTGTCCATGAAAATTGTTTAAAATAAAATTTATATTAAATGTAAATTCGCAATTCAAAAATATAATTACATAAAATAAAATAATTCTCTCTAAGTTTGTTGTGGGGGTGAGATTGATAAAAATAATGTCGCACAAATTACCATTGACAAAACGATGTTATATATTTACTTGATACCCATGTCAACGGTAGGTCGCATCAAATTTCAATATCAATACTTAGATAGAATTATTTTATTTGTAACTAATTTGTATTTTCAGATGCGAATTTATAGTTGAAATAAAAAATATTGTAAATTAATTTATTCTTCATATGCGGAATTAAAGAATATTTTAAATAAATAATTTGATATGTGAATTGAACAGTTATAGAAGTTGTGTATGAAAATAAAATTTGAATTATTTAATCAATATAAAATTTAACAAAAAATCATGAATCTTAAAAGAACAATTAAAGATGATTAAAGAGTTGTTACATCTTGCCACCAAGAATCGCCTTGACCATCAATAAGGCCAATTTCATTCCCTCCATACTTAAGAACGTCAAATGTGGTTTCTTGAGTGCCACGTAAATGCACTCTAAACTCATTTATATCTTCACCTCTTACAATGCTCCCTCCAATAATTGCCCACAAAATAATTGTGAAATAGGCCACAAATTCCTGTGTATAATAATATTAATTAAGTAACAAAAGAAAGCATTGATCCTAATAAGTGCTCGTGCATTTTTAAAATATTGATAATAAGGGTTCCTGGGATAAGTAATTAATAAATCGATATACACTAACGATGAAACAATTAATTATAGGTCATTAGCATCAAAATAAATACCGACCATAGGATAGGAACCATGCATTCATAAACACACACAAATCAAGAAATGTGTAAAAACTAATGTGAATTCCTTTTACCATTTCTGGTTGTGTATGACTTATGAGTGTGTGAAAGATACAGGGATAAGGATCCAACATCAAATTATATAGATTATAAAATTGGTCAAGGATCGACTGTAGGTCAATAAAAATTAAAGACATTGTAAATATATATATTGGAGGATTTTCATAATTATGAAATGATCAAGGCAATTAAAGGCCTAATTCCTCACCATTTCAAAGTGAAAACAAGCTTAATTGGTCTTAGAGAATTCATTTTTGAGAAAAATAAATAACATCAGAAGTTAGAGTTTTGGTTCTTCATGTCATGATTTCCCATTTATATCTTTTTAATGAATAATAACAAAATATTAAAGTATTTAAAAGTTTCAACAGATTTTCATTTCCTGTCGCGTGTTGACTTCTTTAGATGAACCGGTTATGTGATTTTGCTATAAGTGTTGAATAATATGTCTTAAATTGAACGATATTAATTAATTAAGTGTTCCCACAATTTTCCTTGTTCTATTTTTTACTGCTCCCACCAATGACAATGAGTAAAGGATTTTATCCTTTGTATAGGAAACATATAACTACTTTCCACGAATTTTGGAAATAGTAAAAAAACATCTAGCATTTTCAATTGCATTAACAAAATTGTGACATTCATATATAATTAAGATTCAAGATTTATATAAGAAAAGTACATATTTTATATCTTAAATTATTAATTATATCATATGTCATGATTTGATCAATGCAATCAATATAAGATCCAATTGCCACAATTTTAACTCTTTTCATAAATAAAAGAATAAAGTTCTAATAACTACATATATAACTTAAAGATTTTTTGAATGGTTTCAAGAATTAACTATGTCTTGTATCATATCTTAAAGTAATAGAGCCTGCCTGATAATAATAACTTAATATATATATATGTTGGGAAATATTTTAAGTGTTTTGATTCAGATTCCAATAC
>JAPKLX010000009.1:6010519-6052952 GCA_026898415.1 Leonotis leonurus | reverse complement strand
CCCCCCCCCCATACACTCAGTTTCACTCGTTTCGGGACCAACAATATATTTGAATAATTATATTAACGTCAAAACATCAAGAAATAATAATTTTTTTTACCATTGTATCATTTTATATTTTTAAAAGATAATTTAAAAAAAATATTAATATGCTTGTACATAGCTCACACCAAATTCATTCAAAATTTATAATCATTATATAGATATATTAAATCTAATTAATGAAAATAGTATTTATTTTTGTAGACAATCGAGAGAAGGACTAGTAATATTCCGAGCAATTCCATAAGCATTCAAGCAGACAGAATAGGTAGGTTTGCTCGAATCACTTGATATTATTTCTACTCTCTCAACTGTAAGGTTTCTACATGGAACGTTGTCGCTGCATCGCAAGCTGATCGTCGGATTATTTGACAATGACGTCCCATAAAGACCGCTGAATCTCACATCACTCACTTTCACTGCCAATGTCTAAGTAAATCACGAATCCAGTAGTTCTTGTAAGAATATATAACGAGTGGACGAAAATATATATTTGAAACGTGAAATATACAATTTCTTACTTTGTTGGAACATATCTTGTGAGGACAATAAAATTGATCGATGATTATAGGGTTATTAGCCATCGAAAAGATTATATTTGAGACATTGATATTCCTTGCAAAACCAGAGCCTCCCTTCATATATAAATAACAATACGAATTAATAAGACTAATATAAATATATATACGATGATCTTATTTATCTACAAATAATGCATGCAATTTTTAATGATTACCTGCCATGTTTTGATCCTGATTCCATTTGTAGTTCCACTAATAGTGCAATTATTTATGCTTATTGCTTCCACTTGGTCGTACTTCCCACTTTGCCCTAGACTCCCAATGCTGCAAAATAATATGATCGAAACAAATATGCCGTTAATTGTTGTAAAAAATAACACATCATGATTTGATTACATACCTTTTTTTTTCTTCAATTAACAAATGTACGGTTAAATATTATAATACCAGTCTGGCCTCCTTTTAGATTTAGCGATAAGAGCATCTCAAACACAAAGAGGCATATTGACTATTGTAACTAACTTTTAAAACTATACTACAAGTTATGTAAGTTTAGCATAATTTTGGGTTGTTCACCCAAAAATATGTTATTTAGGTACATAATATATAGGAGAAATTAAGTGTTACTAACCTTATGCCATGTCCGGGCCCACATGCAATCTCTGATATATTAAGGTTTGAAGTGCCTCCTTTAATGGCGATACAATCATCTCCTAATTTTATGTGTATATTCAGATATGTAAGATAAAATTGAGATACAATGAAAGTGAATAGGTTAGAAAAGATGATGATGAACTTGAATCAATGTTATATTTATACATGTATATAAATATACCTGTTTCCATGGTACAATTGTGAATGGTAACATTATTGGAAGAGGAGATGTCGATCCCATCTGTGTTGGGACTATTTTCAGGAGCCATTATCCAAAGTTTAGAAATGATTGTATTATTACAACTAGATAATGACACGTGAAACTTTTGGCTGTTCATATGTTTCAATCCCTTTATTTGGAGATTGTTACAACTAGAAAATAGCATTGCCTGAAAAAGAAATTTATTAATTAATTAATATTCATCACACTTTTGAATGCCTTAATTACTTGGGATGGATCTTATATGTAGTACATTTTTCTCATCTTACCCTTATTTAATATTTTTATAATATAAAAAAATAAAGTGTATGAATGAATTTATAAAAGTATGAATAAAATAAATTGATGAGGTTATATATGTAAATGTAATACTTCATTGGTAAGTATAATTAAACTAAATATGACACTTATAAAAAAATGAAGAAAATATACATATTGACCACGCATCCAAATTAATTAATTATGTATATATTTAGATATGTGTGTTGACTCACAATTGGTCGAGCGTTGTCTCCCTGAAATAAAATACAGGAAAATTATGTCATAATACGTGGAAAATGCATATAAATACATATTGATTATATTTCATAGTTAGCACGAATTGAATTAAAAAAAAATTCTAATAAAATTCGTTTCAAGTAAAATTTATTTTATTATTAATTCTCATTTTAAAAATATAATCACTTAAAATAAAACAATTCTCTCAAAATTAGTAGTGGTGGCATGATTGATAAAAAATGATGTCGTGCAAATTACCATTGACAAAATTAAGTTATTTACTTTTTACCTGTGCTAAATTAAAATCCATGTCAATGCCATGTCAACGGCAAGCTAGTTAGATTAAATTTCATCGAGAGTCATGTGACATTTTGTATATCATATTAGTTTTTTTATTTGAATTGAACAATTATGAAAGTTGTGTATTAAAATAAAATTTGAATTTTTTAATAAAAATAAAGTTTACCAAAAACTAATGAATCTTAAAAGAACAATTCAATGTTATTAAAGACTAAATATTTGGTGAGGAGTTTTGTTAAATGAGAATGGAAAATGAAATTAATAATTAAAAGTACTTACATCTTGCCACCAAGAATCCCCTTGGCCATCAATAAGGCCAACTCCATTCCCCATAACAGAAAGACCTTCCACTCCCTCAAACTTCAACCATCCTCCTTTACTTTTACTTTTCCATATATTTTTTGGTTGAGCAATTATACTTGCTAATATCTTCACCAAAATATTATTCACTGTATTTTATATTGAAAAATTAGAATTGAGATAATTTGATTTACCTCAATTGTGACATTGCGGGACTTGCATGGACCTTTAAACTCTATAGGAAGAACCAAAAACTTCTTCTGATATGGTACACTTATCTTTACACTTTCCGCTGCTTTCGCACAAGCTGCTGCCCATGTCTTTTCGAATGCCTAATCACACAAAATTGGAGAAATTAACAACCGATCATCGATTATAATACATTAATAATTTATTTCATGATCCTATTAACTAATTTAAGTTAGTTACATATATACATGCATACTATGTCTGTTGGAAATAATTACTTTAGAATCATCTGTTTTTCCGTCTCCTACTGCTCCATACTCGAGAACGTCAAATGTGGTTTCTTGATTGCTAGTAAAATTGGTTCTAAACGTATGTATATCTTCTTCACCTTTTACAATGCTCGCTCCAAAAATTGCCCACAAGAATATTGTAAAATAAATAACAAATTCCTGCGTAATAATAATATTGTATTAACAAAAGAAAATATCGATCGTAATAAGTTCTCGTGCATGCAATAAATCGATAAAATAACGAGCACGTTGGAATCATGCATAAAAATAAATATGAAGGCAGAGAAATCAAGAAATGTGTAAATTCCTTTTACCATTTCTGAGTGTATGTGACTTATGAATGTGTGTGATGTACACGACTTAGGTTTCAACACCAAATATATAAATAAACTATCTGATTATTTGTTTACTAATTTTGGTTGTGTGATTATGTAGTAATAATGCAAGGATATATCCAAGATCAAATATATAGATTACACAATCTGATAAGGAGTCAATAAAAATAAAAGATATTGTAAATATTGATATTGGGGGATTTGCATAATAATTATGAAATAATCAAGGCAATGAAAGGCCTAATTCATCATTACTCCTCCATTTCAAAGTGTATACAAGGTTTGGTGTTAGAATTCATTTCTGATAAAAATTAATGACGCACAAGATTTCCTGCATATGCACTTATTAGAGTTTTGGTTGGTCTTCATGTTATGATTTACCATTCATCTCTATTATTTTTCTTAATAGGCATGCAATTTTGTGGGTCGCCTTTTCATTAGTGAATTATAAAATATTAAAGCTGTATTTAATTATTTTATTAAAATTATTTAAGGATACACTAAATTTTATGAAGAGATTGTTAGTTCTTATTACGTTTTATACGGATTATTATGAATGGAAAAACATGCATACTAATACTTTATTTTCAATGGATTTTCATTTCCTCTCATGTCGTGTGTAGACTACCTTAAGTGAACCATTTATGGTGTTGCTATAATAATTAAATATCTTCGTCTTTAATTAATTGAATGATAAAATGAAATTGTAATTAATTAATTAAGTATTCTCACAATTTTCCTTGTATTTTTACCTACTGCCTGACCAATTAAAGGATTTTGTTAATCCTTTGCTATAGTGAAATGTAAGGAAATATTTTATATATATATATATATTGAATAGTTATATTAACGTCAAAACAGCAAGAAATAATTATTTTTACCATTGTATCATTTTATATTTTTAAAAGATATATTTTTAAAAAAATATATAAATAAACTTGTACATAGCTCACACCAAATTCATTCAAAATTTATAAAAACTATATAGATTTATTAAATCTAATTAATGAGAACAGTATTTATTTCCGTAGACAATCGATAGATGGACTAGTAATATTCTGAGCAATTCCATAAGCATTCAAGCAGACGGAATAGGCAGGTTTGCTCGAATCACTTGATATTATGTCAACTTTTTCAATTGTAAGGTTTCTACATGGAACGTTGTCGCTACATTGGAAGCTGATCGTCGGATTCTTTGACAACGACGTCCCATAAAGACCGCTGAATCTCACATCACTCACTTTTACCGCCGATGTCTAAATAAATCACAATTCACAAAGTTTGTAAAAATAACGAGCTTATATATTTGAAACTCGAAATATATATATATATATATATATATATATATATATATATATATAATTGCTTACTTCGTTGGAACATGTCTTGTGAGGACAATAAAATTGATCGATGATTATAGGGTTGTTAGCCATTGAAAATATTATATTTGAGACTTTGATATTCCTTGCAAAACCAGAGCCTCCCTACAGATATAATAATTCCAAAAAGAATTCTATAAATATATATACGATGATCTTATTTATCTATACAAATAATACGAATGAGATCATATATTGTCTTACCTGCCATGTTTTGATCCTGATCCCATTTGTAGTTCCACTAATAGTGCAATTATTTATGCTTATTGCTTCCACTTGGTCGTACTTCCCACCTTCTCCTAGACTCCCAATGCTGCAAAATAATTTGAACGAACAAATATGCGGTTAATTGTTGTAAAATATAACACATCATGATCATTTGCTCATATTTATTTTCTTCAATTCACAAATATATATGTGCGGTTAAATATTACAATACACAAAGAGGCATATTGACTGTTGTAACTAACTTTTTATAAAAGAAAAACTATATTACCAGTTTTGTAAGTTAACGTACAAAACATATATATATAGGAGAAAGTCAGTGTTACTAACCTTATGCCATGTCCGGGCCCACATAAAATCTCTGATATATTAAGGTTTGAATTGCCTTCTTTAATGGCGATACAATCATCCCCTAATTTTATATGTATATTTAGATATGTAAGATAAATTTAAGATCTAATATAAATAGGACAGGAAAGATATGAATCAATGTTACATATATATATAATATATATACACACCTGTTTGCACGGTACAATTGTAAATGGTAACATTATTGGAATGGTAGATGTCGATCCCATCAGTATTAGGACTATTTTCAGGGGCATTTATCCGAAGTTTAGAAATGAATGTATTATTACAACTAGATACTGCCACATGAAACTTTTGGCTGTTTATATGTTTCAATCCCTTTATTTGGAGATTGTTGCAACCAGAAAATAGCATTGCCTGAATAAGAGAAAATAGCATTCATCACACAAGTGAATGCCTTAATTACTTGCCATCTTAATATATACTCCTTTCATTTGTTAATAAGTCTTTTTTATTTTATTTTTTAATACATGTTTTATTTCAATTTTGTTTAAAATATAATATTTTTCTCACTTTTACCTTTATTTAATATTTTTATAATATAAAAATAAAGTGTATGAATGCATTTATAAAATTGTTAATAAAATAAATTGATAAGATTATATGACTCTTATAAAAAAAATAAAAAGAATATATACATTGACCATTGACCACACATCCAAATTAATTATATATATATGTGCGTTGACTTACCGTTGGTCTAGCGCTGTGTTCCTGAAATAAAGGAAACAAAAAATATGTCGTATTAATATGTGCAAAATGCATATAAATACATATTGATTAAAGAATAAATAGTGGGTGATGAGTTTTGTTAAATGAGAATGGAAAATGAAATAATTAGAAGTACTTACATGTTGCCACCAAGAATCCCCTTGGCCATCAATAAGGCCAACTCCATTCCCCAAAACGGAAAGACCTTCCACTCCTTCAAACTTCAACCATCCTCCTTTACTTTTATCTTCCCATGCATCTTTTGGTTGAGCTATTATACTTCCTAATATCTTCATGCATGTGCATGCCACAACACAAACATACAACTTAATTATTGCTGCCAAAATATTATTCATTGAATTTTTTTCTTGAAGAAATAGAATTAAGATAATTTGATTTACCTCGAATGTGACTTTGCGGGACTTGCACGGGCCTTTAAACTCTATAGGAAGAACCAAAAACTTCTTCCCTTGAGGTGCACTTATCTTTACACTTTCCGCTGCTTCCACACAAGCTGCTGCCCATGTCTTTTCGAATGCCTAATCACATTAAATGGGAGAAATTAACAACCTATCCATCATCCATTACAATAGATCGATTAATAATTTATTTCATTATCCTCTTAACTAATTTAAGTTAGTTTCATATATACATGCATACTATGTCTGATGGAAATAATTACTTTAGAATCATCCGCTTTTCCGTCTCCTACTGCTCCATACTCGAGAACGTCAAATGGGGTTTCTTGATTGCTAGTAAAATTGGTTCTAAACGTGTATATATCTTCTTCACCTTTTACAATGCTCGCTCCAAAAATTGCCCACAAGATTATTGTAAAATAAATAACAAATTCCTGCGTAATAATATTATTGAATCAACAAAAGAAGACATTGATTCCAGTAAGTGCTCGTGCATTTTTAAAATATTGATAATTATAAGGGTTACTAGGATAAGCAATGACTCGATAAAATAGGGAGTACGTTGGAACCATGCATAAAAATAAATATGAACACACAGAAATCAAGAAATGTATTAATTCCTTTTACCATTTCTGAGTGTGTGTGACTTAGGAATGTGTGTGATGTACACGGTTAAGGTTTTAACACCATATATATATATAAACTATCTGATTATTTGCTTACCAATTTTGGTTGTGTGATTATGTAGTAATAATGCAAGGATATATCCAAGATCGAATTATATGGATTACACAATCTGATAAGGATCGACTGTAGGTCAATTAAAATTAATGATATTGTAAATATTGATATTGGGGGCCGGGTTTACGTAATTATGAAATAATCAATACAATTAAAGGCCTAATTCCTCATTACTCCTCTATTTAAAACTGTAAACAAGGTTTGGTCTTATAATTCATTTTTGAGAAAAATTAATGATGTAACAAGATTTTCTGCATGCAGTTAGAGTTTTGGTGATCATGATATGGTTTCACATTTATCTTTATTAATTTTCTTAAACAGGCAATTATGTGGGTCGCCTTTTCATCAGTGAATCACTGAATTATCACAAAATAAGGATACTTGCCTATAAATACACAAACTAAATATCATTTTTGGTATTGTACATGTTCTTTAAAATCTAACCGACAATACACTAGCTACCATTTTATTGCAATTGAGTACATCGAGAAATATGTATTAAAAAATAAGCATTCATGGACCTGATTAGACACTAACTTTCATTCAATTCTTCAACTTTAGCTTCCATTTTTGAATTGTTAATCTCCACCATCGTTCTGGAGCAATGGAGTTTATCAAGATATGTACGCCTACGTGTCTAATCGGATCCACGAATGCTTAATTTTGACTAAATATATCCCGATGCATGTACTCAATTGCAATAAAATGGTAGTTATTGTATTGTTGGTCAAATTTTAAAGATCATGCTCAATACTAAAAATGGTAGTTAGTTTGTGGTGCAATTATACCAAATATTAAAGTATTATTTTTTTAAATTAAATTATTTAAGGAGACATGACTAATTTCATGAAGAGATGGTTTGTTCTTATTACGTTTTGTAGGGATTATTATGAAAGGAAAAACATACTAATACTTTATTTTCAATGGATTTTCATTTCCTCTCGTCTCGTGTGTAGACTTAAGTGAACCATTCATGTAGTGTTCCTATACAAATTGAATATCTGCGTCTTTAATTAATTGAATGATAAATGAAATTGTAATTAATTAATTAAGTATTCTCACAATTTACCTTGTATTTTTACCGACTACTCCGACCAAAGGATATTTTTTATCATTTGCTGCTATAATGAAATTGATCGATGGGAATGGAATGCGATCTTTATAGGAAACATATAAGTTTCCACGAATTTCGAAATCCAGTCAAAAAGTACATGTGCACTATTTTAATCAAAAGAATAAAACTTTCAGTGATATTAAATAGTCACATTATACTTTGGCACGTAATGAAATTATTATAAATTATCATTAATAAATATGATAAATTTTATTTTTATTATGTTGCGATACAATTTTAAACTCTAAACCTAATCAATAAACTATTGTTAGAAAGTAAAAATTAATAAATTTTTATTAAAAATTTATTATTTATCTACATGACATATCACATTATTCATAGACATACTAACAATGTCCGCAGCCAACGAAAGATTATTTTTATATGTTGTGATGACTTTGATTTATACTACAATGGTAAAAGTTGTGAATTAAAAAAAATCAAAGAACAAAATAATAAATCTTTAGAATCAATTTGTATTGGGTAGTTATAATGTGACTGCATGGATTTATCCATCACTATAATATATTTTTTTATTTTATCAAGATTTTATTATAAATATTTTATCGTATGTTATAATTCAGGGCCTGGTCGTAATGTTAATATATGATTTATTAAATTAACGTCAAATCAGCAAGAAATAGTAATATTTTATATTGTAATTCCCCTTTCCGCTAATAACGATTTATTTACATTTTACACATCTACCATTAATGAAAGCTATATTTATCTATTATATATTTCTTCCGTCCAAATAAGCATGACAAAAAATTTTTGGACATATTAAGAAGAGTGTATAAAGTAGTGTAAGAGTGATAAAGTGATAGGGTCCACACTTTTTAAAGTAATAACTTTTACTATTTTAAGAATGTATTAAGTTTAGACATCCAAATAAAGAAATTGTGTCAAATTTAGTGGAATAGAGGGAATACAAAATAAGAAACATTTTATATACAAATTTCTATCCAATAAAAAATAAATTATTATTAATGGTACGTTACAAAAAGAAAATTAGATAGTAATTAACGGACGAAGGGAGAACTAATATACTTGCATATATAGATATGAGCACTGCAGGAACTTTGTTCTTGGCGTTTAACAATAAGTGTAATGCTTGATTTTTATTTTCTGACTATTTTAAATTTTAATTTAATTCTTAAAAAATTGATAATTTAATGTATATATACGTAAATTAATGTGAATATGCGATTAAGAGTCGGTCCTTGTGTGTTATGTAGAATTAAATATGGGTCATAGATTGTTAAATATCATATGTAGTGATAATTGAGAGATTAATATTAAGATTATGTTAATTTATATAATTCTTCATTGTAAAGATAATTTTGGTAATTATCAATTTAATTAAATATTAGGATAGGCATAATCTCATAGTTCACAATCTTATTTAATAGATTAATATTTGAGGTAAAATATTTCGAATTCAAGTATTTGCATACAGACCTTGTAAACTTAAATTTAATAAAATCTAATAAATAAAAAATAATAATGGATTGAGTTTCCATACGACTAGACATACAAATATGCCTTCATAGTCCAACAAATTAATCCAATAATTAGGTCCATAAAAATAAAGATGAAGGCCCAAATTAAAAGAAAGAAGATCCAATTCAGTTGAAGACAGAGACTATATTTTATATGGATCATTTACAAGACCCTCTGGTCTCGACGAATCCTCTATCAACCAGAACAAAAACTACCCTTCACTGACTGCTACGAGGTTAAATGACAGTAAATATAATCTTGAGAAGAGAAGTTAGGAATTGACTAATGATTTCAGTAGTAATGATATTAAAATGTTGGATGGTGACGATTAACAACTTTAAAAACAAGCAAGGGTCATGATCATGAATAGTAGTTAGCGGATAGAACAGTACATGCCTAAGCAAAAAACAAATATTAGTCTCATCTCATGCATGCACAATTCCATATGCTTCCTTTGATTTTGAAATCAATTTTGTCCACTTCCGCATTTCATTTGCTCCCCACCCTCTCCCTAACCTGTATTTTATTCTTACACTTCCTCTGTGTTTGGGTTTTCGCCACCATGAACCACTTTTTCCGGCGTCGGAGTCCCTTCTGCTTCAGCCGCCTCTTCATTAAGGAACTTCGCCCTTCTCAAAATTGGAGGCAATTTTGTGAATTGCCGGAAAGCTTTATGGGAGGAGATCGGTCGTGGAAGTCTATGGAGGGTGTGGTGAGGTCGCCGGCGAATTACGTGACCTTATCTCCGGTGAGTTTCTTGGAAAGAGCTGCCAAGGTTTACAGAGATCGAATTTCAGTTGTCTATGGTTCTGCCGAGTTGACTTGGCACCAGACTCATTTGAGGTGTGTAAAGCTCGCCTCAGCCCTCACCCGATTGGGGGTTTCTCGCCGGGATGTGGTATCTATTTCATCCCCCAATTCTCTCCATTTCCTCTTACCTAATTTTTCAAATTCAAATTGGTATCTGCTTCCGTTCGCCTCGTTCCAATTATCACGAATTATCACTGAATTACTTTAGGTAATAGATCGAATTAGATGAAGTTCTTGAATCCATTAAATCAAAATTAAAAATTTGTTGTCATGAACAGATAGCGATTCTGGCACCTAATATACCTGCAGTGCAAGAGCTGCATTTTGCAGTACCGATGGCTGGAGCAGTGATCTGCATGTTGAACACGCGCTACGATTCATCTATGATCTCAATCCTGCTTCATCACTCCGAAGCCAAGATCATCTTCGTTGATTACCAGTTCCTTCCTATGGCCCAGGAAGCATTCCATCTTCTACAAAAAGACAGTCTAAACCCACCACTTCTTGTCTTGATTAGCGACCCCAACTCACCTCCTACATCTACCCCCGCCGCCGCTCACGACTACGAGACTCTCGTGGCCACCGGAGATACTGACTACAAAGCCCTTCGGCCTATAACTGAATGGGATCCGATCAGCATAAACTACACATCTGGCACAACATCGCGCCCTAAAGGGGTCGTCTATAATCACAGAGGCGCCTACCTAAATGCCTTAGCAACCTTGTCGATTCATGGGATGGCGTCGATGCCCGTCTACCTCTGGACAGTGCCGATGTTCCACTGTAATGGGTGGTGCCTCATTTGGGGGCTCGCAGCGGTAGGCGGCACCAACATATGCCTTAGGCGTGTCTCGCCTAAGGAAATATTCGCCGCTATTGTTGCTAACAAGGTCACTCACATGGGAGGAGCTCCAACGGTCTTGAACATGATCATAAATTCCAATGACATAAAGCCACTCCCACACAAAGTTGATATTATGACCGGTGGCTCTCCACCGCCGCCCTCGATCCTTGAGAGAACCGAGGAGCTCGGATTTCGTGTCTCGCACTTGTACGGGCTGACAGAGACTTACGGGCCTGGAACGTCATGCTTGTGGAAGCCCGAGTGGGACTTGTTTCCCCGGGAGGAGCGGTACAAGCTCAAGGCGAGGCAAGGAGTGGAGCATTATGCACTGGAGGAAGTGGACGTTAAGGATCCGGTGACGATGGAGAGTGTACCTAACGATGGTGTGAGGATGGGTGAGATAATGTTTAGAGGAAATACTGTTATGAGTGGATACCTTAAGGATGCGAAAGCCACTGAGGAGGCCTTTGCAGGGGGGTGGTTCAGGAGCGGTGATCTTGGCGTGAAGCACAACGATGGGTACATAGAAGTGAAGGATAGGTTGAAAGATATCGTGATCACTGGGGGCGAGAATGTGAGCAGCATTGAAGTCGAGATGGTGCTGTACCGGCATCCTGGAGTTCTTGAAGCTGCTGTTGTAGCAAGACCTGATGATCACTGGGGGCAGACGCCCTGTGCCTTTGTGAAGTTGAAGGATGGATTTGAGGTTAGTAGTGAGGAGATAATCGAGTTTTGTAGAGACCATTTACCTCATTATATGGCACCAAAGACTGTCATATTCCAGGACATACCAAAAACCTCTACGGGTAAGATTCAGAAATTTATCCTTAGGGAGAAAGCGAAGGCATTGGGCTCTCTTTCTTCAGCTTCTCATTGAGACAGACGTATGTATAGAAAGAGTTGTCGTTGATCTCAATTTAATGGATAATCATATGAGAAAATATCTAAGAAACTAGAAAATTAACTTGCTAGGACTTTTCTATACTGTATACAGAACATGTAATAAAAGTTGGAAAAGTTTCGCAATGAAAATGTATATACTTTTCACAATAATGAATCAATATTGTCGTGGATATTGAACTTCCAAGTTACAAAAGCAAATGCGATATCACAATCTTTTACTTCTAGTGCGTCTCCAAGTAAATTAGTTTCTGTGTGGTTAGTGATTTGATACAATCGATAGGACCACTGCACCACCAGCAAATCCACAATGAACACAGTTAGTTTATCATACTTATGGCAATGTGATATAAGTATATCAATCATTATATTTTTATTATTTTATATTAAATAATATTAAATTATATTTCAGTCTATAAATTCTAGTTGAAAAATGAGGACTAATAAATTTTTTATTAAAAATTTAATATTTATTTACATAACATACGACATCGTTTGGAGTGTATTAACCCTACCCATCGCAAACGATCGTTTTTGTTGGAACTGAATGAAAACAATTGAGTTTTTCGCATAGTAGAAAATGAAACGAGCAAGCTCTTATACTCCAATTCCACATATAAATTAAATGGGATGGAAATTTTAGATAAAATAAAATACATCCATCACAAGATTAAATTGAATAAATGAAAATCTCTATGCCATATATATTTCATTTAGTATATATATCCAATATTAATCACCTAGAAAGGGGTGTTACCCATGCAGTAACTAGTAGGCCAACGTACAAGACGAATAAAGAACAAGACATAACATAATAGATCAACTGAGAGTTTCTATTCAGATATGAAAAGAAGGTTTTTTGTTCAACCAAATCAACAAAGAAGTGATCATCATCAAAATCCTCTTATTCATGACGTGGTACAAAGCCATCAACCAAAACCTAAGTTATTACTTCATTGCTAATGAAGTCTCTCTGGCGCCAGAACAGTAATTAAAACCATACCAAACATCCGTAGGAATATTTACATTGTAGTAGAAAGTGGCGGGCTTCGAGTTATATCCGTAGACTGTTACATCACACGGCATCCATCCATCGTACCCACTTCTATAGAGGTACAAGTAGCATACTTGGTATGTACACAGTCCGTTGATCTCAAATGTATCAGTTGAGCAACTCTCAAACGTCCTCGAAGATGGATCATCTAGATGTGGAGCATAAACCTATAGTAGATCAAAGAGTTAGATACAAAGTGGTATCAAAGAGATCCTAAAGGTTTATATTGATTGGTTCTTAATTATCTTCACTTTTCTTTATTTTGGTTCTTTTAATTAAATCCGTTCTGTTAATACAAGAAAAACAAAGGTCCGTCGTGCCCCAGACATCAAATATGTGTGTAAGCAACTAGTAATGCAGTTGCATTTTTTATTTTTTGAGAATATAATGCAGTTGTTTTGTATATACAGAAAAGTTGGCATACAGAATGCAGGTCATGAGAAATAGTACTTCTGAAATAACACAGTCATATAAGCAAAGATAGGCAGAAAGATTGTTCAAATCTGCTAAACTATGAAAATAGACAAGAAAATTGTAATCTTTTTATCAAGTGAAAAGCAGAGGTTAGTTCAGAAACATTAAGCACTCATCTTATATGTGATTAACTGACAGCAAATCTTGCTTACACACATTACTCGTAAAAGGCAATAAATACAAATTAACTGCTGGAAATTCATACTATTCCATTAAGAAGTTACATGCCACCACTAAGCTATCCCAATTAATAAATTTCAATTTTCTAGTAAATAGATTCAGGGAAAATAGCCTGTGTATGATGCCATTGCAAAAAAAATCAACTAAATGCCCATTACACATGAATCCATCAATAAATATTCGAAGATATGCTTATTAAATAAAAGGCCTCATCATACTACTAACTCACGAAGTAATTGAAGCAGAAACTGAAACCTGATTTCCATAGGCATCGCCAAAGGCAAGACTGATATGATCTCGTGTGAATCGAGTAGAAGAGCAACTGGTCCTAATGCTTACAGTGAAAGTACAGGTTCCTGCATTCTGCCAAAACCCAATGGAATTTAGGTTTTCGATAAAATTAAACTTCAAAAGTATCCGTGAAATTATGTAAATCCTAACAACAAAAAATAAGAAAAAACAGAAATTTATGGAAACCTGGGTTGTGTTGATTTTGAGAGATGGATGAGGCTGAGGGCGTTGGATGATGGATCTCGATCGTGCAGAAGAGAAGATTAGAGAAAGAATTAGCAGAAAAAAGAAGGGTTTCATGATTGTCATAGAAAACTTCAAATCTGCGACGTTTGAGAGGAAGAAACCGCAGTGGGCGATGGTGAGAGAGAGAGAGATCGGTGGAATAAAAGATAATGGTTTAGTTTGTGATGAATATAGCGATAGCTACGTCCTCGATTTGGTGGCGAATCAACACGACTCCTCGTTCGCCTTCAATTATATTCTCAAGACTGTATCTTTTCAACTTTTGCTCCCCTAAGGCCTAAACTCAAAGTGCTCACTGCTTGAATATTGAAAATAAATAAATAAATAATACTAATATGAAATAAATACCTGAAACTAATAAAGTTAATTTTTTTTATATTAATTTTTTATTTTTATTAAATTCAAAATGATAATACATTGAAACCGTTTCTCGAAACAACCTTAAACCCTCCAGCTCCAGGAACTAGCCGAAATGCTCCGCCCCATCGCCTCCGCCCCCGCCGCCCCTTCGGCTTCTCCCCCTCCGATTAATTTCATTTCCCACCACCGCCTAACCTTCGGCAGTACATTCAAACTGAAACACCCCGCCAACACAATCCTAATTAAACGATTCAACCCATCGATTCCAAAATTGAGCTGTGGGTGCAGCAGCAATTCTCAGTTCGCAGCGCACTTCGATGATTCTGGAAGCAATTGGGAATTCGGGGACGAAGAAATTGAAGGTGCCGACGCCGCCGACGACGAGGGCTTCCCTTGGGAAGGAGCGATTATATACAGAAGAAACGGCGCCGTTTCGCATTTGGAGTACTGCACCACTCTTGAGAGGCTGGGCTTAGGAAAGGTCTCTTCGGGCCTTTCCAGAACTCGGGCTTCCGAGATGGGCTTGCGACTGGTGAAGCCCGTGACGGATTACCCCAACGGGACACCGGTTTTGATCTCCGCGGATGTAACTCGGAGGAAGCAGAAGCTCAGGCTCGATGGAATCGTTCGAACAGTACTCGCTCTTCATTGCAATAGGTATCTGCTTCGGTTGATATATGTGACTTGAGTGGCAATGAAATAGATGTTTCATTCTTTGTAGGAGAATTGAGTGTATTTTTCGGTTAAGCTGTTTCAGTCATTGGCTTGATCAAAGATGGGACCTTTGGTGGTTAATCTGAAATTGCTTCTTTGATGGTTTCATATTCACACTGACGTGTTAAAATGATTTCTGACTACATGAGGAATAGATGAGTATATGGTAGAAACTAGCAAGAAACCAGAGCCAAGCATGAGCCACTTTAAGCAGTGTAAATTTTTGGATTATAGGAAATGGCAAGAAGAAGAAAGAAAAAGATTTTCATGTTGTGTATTGTGTAACATGTTTTGTTCGACATGTTTTTGGGTGGTACAGGATATTGTATCGGCGTTTTGGACTTAAACCTCACAGACAATATGTTTTGATAAAGATAATTTGTCTAAATAAACATGTCAGCTGAATCAGAACATGTCATAGTCCCAATCTAATTATATTACCAAAACAAAATATGTTGTGTATGTTGACATAGTCTGGTTCCTGCTGATATTGGAAAAGAAAAACCATTTTGATCGATAGCTGTGGGTTCTTATGAATGGCAACCTTTAAGGCTGGTTATGAATCCTCATAGTTCTGCTTCTACCTTTTGCATTTAGCCATTTGATATACTCTTCGACTGTACCCTTTGTGGGAGTTCACCATTTCCACTGTTTACTCTTGATACTTGTGAACCTATTCTATCAAGTAGTACTTTATCTTGAATAAACAAGTCTGAGAAGTGTTATATTGTGATTCCAACTCTTGGCGCGACCTTAGTCTAATGGTTTAGCTGTTAACCTGTTCTTGTTGTGAAAACTTTAAAAATCTAAATTGCATCCCCTCTTGGACATAAATCATCCTATTTGAAATTTTGAACTTGTATTTTTCCTTTTTTAATATTCTCACTTGCAAATCTCAGCTGACTGTACTTCTCATCAACTAGATTTACCGTGATTTTCTCAATTAGTTGCAGGCCATCTCTCTTTTCTCCCCATCTCTCTGGCCTTCTTATGATTGACTCCTGGATGTTCTCTCAATGGTCTCAATTTAGTTAGCATGATGCGATATGTATCACACTATTTCTGCCTTCATTACATGTCACCAGCATTCAACTGTTTATTAATAAGCTTTATTATTCAACTTTATTATTGATGAAGATGTGGCGAGGCTGCTGCTCAGAGCGTCTATTCAAACTTCACACTTTTACTGTGTGAAGAACCCATAGCTGAACCAGAGACCATAAACTTGGGTATATTATTTGGGGAGGAGAAACTAAAAGCTTTTGAAATGACTGGAGCAGAGGACGACGATGATGATTTAATCGACTTTGATGATCAGTTGTATTTTCCCCCAGAAGAAAAGGCTGTGGACATCTCAAAGAACATAAGAGACCTCATACACGTAGAAATCACGATAAATGCCATCTGCGATCCTAACTGCAAAGGACTGTGTTTGAAATGTGGTGCCAATCTCAACAATAGCAAGTGTATGTGTATGCAGAAAAAGGATAAAGAGAAAGCTCATGGCCCGCTTGGAAATTTACGACAACAAATGCAGCAAACATGACTTGATATTGTTGATTCTTTTTTTTTTCTTCTTTTTCCTACCTATCCTTCCTTTATGTGTATTTGTAGCAACATAATTAATTAATTCGTATAATGAATTTGCTATGAGCAAATCCTTTTTGGTCTGTTATTCTCACTTTCTCAGTAATTGAATGATCAATATATATCTTTTGCTGCGAGTGTTTTCCAAAAAAATTAGCTATATATAATGACTTTTGAAATTTATAGGAATTGGCTTTTTATCGTAGAGGAGAGTCTACGGTGAGCTCCCTTGTAAATAACAAAAGTTGAAATATTTTTATTCAAGTATATATTAAAATTAAAATTTAATTGTATATTAATAAATTATAAATAAACATTCAATAACTTTAATTCAGGTTAATAATCCTTAATCCTTCATTAATTACTCTCATTAGAGTTGAGTGCTCTGACTCACTCAGGTTTGGTCATTTTCACAATAAATTTTGTTTTATTTGTTTAACGGAAAAATTGAGCACAGGTTTATCATGAAAGTACTGAATAAGAGTGAGAAATTAAAAAAAAAAAATGAAAGAAAATTTAAAATTATACTTCAATAATTAAATTCTATATAGAAATATAGTAATTTGAATATTAAAAAAAATAATCTTTTATACGTATGTAGGAGGATGAATGACATTTGTGAATTCGATACGTCTTGTAATTTATTAAATTGAACCAAATCAAACAACCTCCTTGGATATTATCTTTGAAAACAGCAAATCTTAGGATAGATATCCTAACCACTCCCGACTCACAAACTTTGTCCAATTTGTGAATTACTATAGATTATATTATCGCCATTATAGAATTTCTTTTGTCCAATTTAATTATGTATTCAGGTGCGCAGGTACGTAGCACAAACTTTGATTAAAATACCAAGTTTTACTACATCTAAAAAAAAAGTAGGTTGGTAAAAAAGAAAAGTTGGTTGAAAGCACAACAGTACTTATGAAACGTTGTATCTGAGTAACATCTATATGAATTATGAGCACGACTCGTGTACCAAGGATAAATAAATACTCCCTCCGTCCATGAAACAAGTTACTAATTTGCCATTTTCGTCCGTCCACAAAATATCTTCCTACTTTAAACTTTCCATTTATGATAATAGACCCACCACACTCTCTACACACCACTCAATTTAATATAATACATAAGTGGGACCCCTATTCCACTCACTACATATCATTATTAAAGTCAAAAACACTATATTAAAACCCGCACCAGGTCAAACTAGGAACTTCTTTCATGGACGGAGAAACTAGGAACTTCTTTCATGGACGGAGGGAATATGAAAGTCACATGCCAACTAATATGGGAACACCCTATAATTCTATATATGAGATAATTATATATATAATATATGCTACTAATTAGTATGAAATTAGATAAAATTTGACCAACTACAAAATCATTCAACAACCACCCACCAACCCTCTACACAAGATGACTCTAATTGAACAAGAATTAGTATATATGTAGGAATCGACCACCTCACATTCATTTTCTTTAACAAAGCCCAATTTTGCTTTACGGTGGGTGTAACACTACATGCTATGCTTGGAACCCATTAATTACTACTCATTCCATCTCACTGATCATGACACTTTTTTTTTCGATACAATTATTAAGGAGAATATATAAAATAGTGTAATAGTGAGAAAGTAGTAGGGTCCACACACTTTTTAAAAAATATAACTTTTACTATTTTTGAAATGTGTCAAGTTTAGTGAGACGTACCAATAAGAAAAGTGTGTCAAGTTTAGTGGGACGGAGGAAATATATTCCATTTTTGAAATGTTGAAACCTTTATCAATTTCTAACCGTCAATATACATTCTTATGTCTCCAAAACACAAACTTTCAATTCACTCTAATTTTAACCACAAATCGATCCATTTTTATATCTTAAATTAAGTTGACTTGACATCCTAAAAATTCCATGTCTTAGACATCAATATGCTACTTCATATATCTCACTTAATTAGACTCATTTTTTTTATTGGACTGTTTCATTTGATTAGACATATTTTCTTATTTAGCAAGTTTTAAAATACAAAACTAGATCTCTAATCAAAAGTTTATTATAATTATATATTGATATGCGTGTAAAAAATAACTGGGTCTAATTATCCGGGACAGATGGAGTATCTCCCCAGATATTCTTCCCTAAGTTGAAAAAAGAAGCAAACGAAAGTAGTTTTGGTTTGGGATAATAGATATAGGTTATAATCGATGAACGGATTAAAGATTAAAATGGGAGGTAGCAGAAATTGATATGTAAGCTAGCTACTTTTTGTAGGTGGTGCCCCACTGTAATACATCTTTTGCAAAACTAAAAGCAATCAAAATGGGGTGGGTATGGTTCAGAAGAATATGCACCACATGCCTTTCTTCCACATAATCAGGAACTTCTCCTACAACTTTGATAGCTCCAAATACCAATTTTTTTCAGCTTACTGATTCAATTCTATTTATTACATATGCAGCAAACGTACCACCACCACGTTCCTTTTTTATTCATAATATTGCACCATTTCTATGTATTTGCCATTCAACACTTCCAAAATCTCACTTTCTTCCTGCTTATTTTACACATTCATTCTATCGACTACTGTTAACTAATTTATGAGCTAGGAATAAATTAATATATTTGATAAATGCGTGCATGTAATTAATTACTTTGTCCCCTTATTAATTGCGTCTTAATTATTCTCCATTCCGAATATGGTAATTTGATTTGTGACAACATTGATATGATTAATCATCAGATAATTAATTGCATGGCAAGAGACGTCTAATTGTGATTTAATTAGCCTTAACCTTATCTGATTATTATTTTGTTTGTCTTTTAATTGTGTTAGTATTACATTTGTTAATTGTTTTGTCCGATTCTCTGCTTTGTCTGTTATTAGTAAAATGTTACGTTTGATGTGTTACACTTAAATATTAACTGTTTTTCAAATTGTTATTTTCTTAATTAAGATTTTCGATTGGGCGATGAGTTAATGGATTTCCTATTTATATAGAATTAATTCATAAATCACTGGCTAAGTAAGGACTATTCGAACTGAATCCAAAGCCATAGCTTGCATACTAGCTAGACTTTTTAATAACTCGTAATAACTAGCTGCTCCTTCCTTCGATATATAATTGTCCCTACCAATTAATTAAATTTATAGTACTAGTATTTAATTTAATACCCAATAACTGAAGTAAATCTTGAGTGATATAATGCATATATAAGAATCTTTTACAAAGTACTGTTTACGAAAAAGAAGATATAATACATGGCATCATTATGTACATATATATCAATTAATTAATAGTAATTATCGATCTCTCATCATTCAAAATGTTCTAGGCTGCAGTTAGGTTAATAGTAATAGTTAACCTTTAATTTATATGAGTTCATCTTCCTTACTATTTCTCCAAAAGATGGCATCATTAAATAGTTGAGGAGCTAGAGTTATAAAATAATATATACTTTAATTTAAAGAATATTACATACAAGAACTTTTTTACGTTTATATCTTAATGTGTGTGTGTATATATATATATTCACAAATTAAATTGAGTCCTAACGTTTTGATTAAAATTATAATTATTTCCCGCTAGTTGATTTTCCACAATTTTTTCCTCGTTAATACGTTGGAGTGCAACATGTGTAAATCAATATATACACACACATACATTATAACACAAACATCAAAGAGTTCAAACAATATTAAGCCAATATATATGATGATATCCCTTAATTTAATCATGTATATTTTAAATTATATTATGAATCGTACACCAATCCACTTTGAATAATCAACAAGCACAGAATTAAATAATCAATTATAAGAACAGCTCGACTTTCAGCAGTACAAATAATTATTTATAATTACTTGTGTGTAGGGTACAACCAAAACACAGTTTAATTTCCTATATATAGAATGAACATTTCAAGCCTAAATACAAATCAAACCTACATAACATAATGCCCTTTAATTCCAAGATATATATATATATATATACATATATATATATATATGTAAATGTATATGCTGTAGTCCGTACTACGTAATAGCATAGCATTAATATCCACCTTCACAATCTTGATGAAAAACTCTACTCAAATTGGACAAAGTCTCCCATCCTTTTTATCTCGACTTTTATCCTTATCATATTTTCGACACCAAATCATAATAATCAATCAAGTTGTTGAATAAAATGTGCATGCATACTGTAATGGAATTGAATTGGATTATGAATCAATGAATTAATTAATTAATTCCTGTTGAGAAGCTCCTCTATCATTTGAAGCGCGATCCTTTCTTCCTCATCGATCCCATCTCTCACCTCCGCCGTAGGTGGCGGAGGAGGCGGCGGCGGAATCGGAGCAGCCTGGTCGTCCGCGGCGGCGGTGACCTTTTTCTTGCCGAGCTCCACCGTCATGACCCAGCTAGAGTCGGATCGCGACCCGGCCCGCTTCTGCCAAACCCCAATGTGGGAGTTCTCAGTGTCGAGCCTCAGACAAGTGAGAGAGGGGGATGGTGATTTGCAGCATTTGCGAAGTTTTGCGCTGAGAATCGACGATAGAGAAGCTGCTCGTGAGCTATTCGGGGAGGAAGACGACGAGGGCGCCGACGGGGATATGTCTTGAGTGGGCGGAACGGGGAAGTTGGTCTTGGCGTTGCGGCCGCTCATTAGTATGGCCGCCTCGTCGTAGGCCCTCGCCGCCTCCTCCGCCGTCTCGAACGTCCCCAGCCACACCCTCCTTTTCCTATTTATCAAACGAAAACAAAACAACAACAAAGATTAATATATAAGAAATCAAGAAAACGAGATAATGAACTAGGGTTTCCTCATGCAAATTGCATTGGGGAGAGTTGATATAATCAAAGTATTCTCCGAAGCTGCAGATTGTGTATCATGATAAGGTGTGATGAGTGTGAGTGTGGGAGTGAGTGAAAGTAGGAGTGAAGAGAAGAGGGGAGATATAAATAAACAATTACAGCAGTGGGTGGCGAATTTCTGACACCCAAGAACCCCAGTGACGTTGTCTGACACCACGAAACTTCTTCGTCTGTACCATGATTGATTATCTGATTTTGTAGTGTGAGAGAGAAAGAGAGAGAGGGGGGGAACTAATCTCAAACTGTGTCAGTTTCTTATGCGATGCTCAACCACGGTTTATATTCATAATAACTGGAAATGCAGAAGAGTGACAGGAGTAGGATGCTTATTTATAGATATAATTAAGAGATGAAGGAAATCGTTACACTAAGGAGAAATGAAATGAAAATGAAAGGAAAGAGGGCTCATCAAATTTCTGGTGCAGTGGTCCAACTGTGTCCCATCGCTGCTTTTAGTTTCAGCATCTTTTTTTTTTTTTTTCTATTTTAGTTTTTTCATATATTACATGCATTATTAAATTATTAGTATGGGTGCATGATTCAATTGAAGTAGGGTAAAGACAATATATAGAGAGAGCCCCCATTTTGGTGTAGAATTAATTAATCTATGTGAATAGTCAAAATAGACACTTACGAAGATATTTGCACGCCAAAAACGAAACGTTAAACTGCTCAGCAACAGTAAACGATTCGTACTTAGTGTGCCAGCCATCATTGGTTGTACAATTCATTTTTTTATTTATTTACATTTAGGAATGAGTTGTAGTACATTAATATTGTTCTTAACTCTAACTTGGAAACTCTTCCATGCCTCGTTGACATGTGTTCTGTAACTATACCTTTTTGCTGTTTCCTTAATTACCCTCAAATAATTTCGTTTCCAGCTTCGACTATTAATTTTGTTCTGTAACTTTTCTTTTAAGCAAACAATAATTTAGTAAATGCACTGGAAGTGAAAGATGGACTAATTAAGTTATACTTCCTATACTCCCTCCCTTTTTTAATAAGTGTCTTATTTCACTTTTTTTCTTGTTTCTAAATAAGTGTCATATTTCAAAATTATAAAGTATATTTATGACAATCTTTCAATTTTGCCCTTATTTAATACTTATTGAAATTTGATATTATTTGTATGAATGTATTTATTATGATATTCAATAAAGAGTATATAAGTAAAATTTTCATTTTATTGATACGTGTAATTTAGTAAAATTAGACATTTATTAAAAAATGGAGGGAGTACTTATCGGATTGGTTTGGAGTGAAGGAAGAAAATTATATCATTTAATTTTTTATCGGTTTTGAAAAAATTCAACATTCTTTATTAATTACTTAAATGAGTAGTTGTATAATCAATTTAAGTTTGAAATGTTTATATAATTATTAATTTCCTAATGATAAAAGATGACATAAAAAGTGATGAAATTCTTAAAATTAGGTGATAAGAAGTAAAAGATTATCTATCTTGTCCTCCAAACTAGACCGTCCTTAGAATTTTTGAGTTTAAGACATATATATTTACTTTCAAAATTTGTTCAATCGAGATGAAAATTACGATACTTGATATTGTGATCATCATACTCTACCATAAGATACACTTATTGTTGGTGAATCTATCTCTTTAATCATACATATATATATGAATTAGAGAGACGTACTACATCATGTGATATGGACGTCCATGAGTTTAAAATCGATAGGATTACCTTTTCAGAAATGATTTAATGTTGGTGGATATATATGTGCTTTTGACTCAAGATCGCAAATTCATTTTTTATTAACATCTTGTATGTGATTTGTAACGTGTGAAATTTTTAGACTAACTATTGTGTGTAATTTGCCAGATATTACCGTGAAACAAAATTGGATGTTTCACTTTTGTGATACTCAATGGCCTATATGGTCACTGCCATTTTTTTTAAATTTTAATTACATTTATTATTAGAAAAAGTATATAATAAAATCAATCATAATTAATATTTATATGAAAAATGAAAATAAAAAATAAATAATAAAATACATATTATAATTTTAAATTTATCAATTTTAGAACTCAAATAAAAATGTTAATAAATATTAAAAATAATTATATACTATAATTGAATGATAATTAAGTACTTAATACTAAGTACAAAATTAAAATTAATGTATAAAAATAGAAATTGAAAAATATATAGTTTAAAATTTGGTAATGTGATATAAGATGTGGAACAAAAAATTGACACATTAAATTTCATCGAAACAAAATGTACTGAGTCCAAACATATGTATTGATATGGAAGAATATCATCATAGCTTATTTTATAAGCTATTTTATAATCAAATTATTAAAAAATTAAACTGTGTCAATTCTGCTGGTCAGAGCGGGCTATATAATCACTAAAGTCTATTTGAGATTTGTATTTTGTGGAGCTTAATTGTGAATAAAAGAGTCTTGCCTTGGTAGAGTCCATGAGCTCTAAGGAGCAGAGCTCTATTACTCCTTTCTGAGCTTATTATCATAATGGGCTAGGGTTCGGAGAGTAGATATGTATTCCATTCGAGTCTGCAGATCTGCTAAATGTGGAATACGTGACTGAAAAGTCTGACACGTGTTAGACTTTGTCTCTCTTGTACTCAACAAGACTGCCTATTGCATGATAGAGACTATAACAACCGGGTGGTCCTATGCTGACATGGCATTGCTCTATTGGAGAGGATCTCAAAAACTTGTACTATAAATCAAAGGTTTTATCATGGTAATATTACTCTTTTACCCTTAATATTATATTATATATACCCCATCCATTTTCATTCTTAAGGTTAGCTACTTTAATCTTTCACTCCTATATTTACACGCATTCACTACACTAAACACTCTCAAGTCTACAATGCGCTGACTTGAGCGTCAGAATCTTTCTCTGGATAACTCCAACCATTCTCCGATCTTGTTTTGCAGGCTTTGCCCATAGAACCAAGACCTAGCTGACTGTGATTATATTCGACCGTTACTGTGAAGGTATGATCTCCAAACTTCTTGGAGCTTTCATACTTTTTTTTTTCTATTATTTATTGTGGATTATTCCATAATCCAATATATATATATATATATACACACACACACACACACACACCTATTGTTCCTTACAAAATTTTAAGACTTTCGATTGTAAACATTAGTCCCGGGCTTAATTCGATTTTTTTTAATGTACTAATAGAAATTATTAGGGTGCAGTCAAACTTTCAGTAGTTTAAATTTATCCTACTGATATATCGTTTCTTCTCCATTAGTTGATACTTCAAGGGGGTTTTACCTGGAATACTGATATATCATTTTTTCTCCATTAGTTGATACTTCAAGGGGGTTTTACCTGGAATGAAAGAACAAAAAAGATGTATATATATATATATATATATATATACCGTGATTCACTACGATCAATTATTATGGACACTCCCCGGCCGTTAAACAAATGCATGTCCCATCTCCTCAATTTCAGTCGGCACTTGAATTGAATCCTACCTTGCTAGGACTACCAGATTTTTATTAATAATACTATTATACATATATGTACTTCTTGACTCTACCATGCACCTACACCACTCAATACCATTAAAAAATTAAAAAATTTGTTTCACCAGTAATAACCTATATATATCAACCAAAATTAGGTCCTTCCATCTTTCCACATAACAAAAAAAAAAGAAAAAAAAAAACTCTATAGGATGAAGTTCATCCCCTAATAAATCAAATTATGCCACCTACTTCAACATGTACGTTATAAAGATGAGGTCGTTCCAACCAACCCTTAACATTACAATATAAAAGCCCTTAATTAGTAAAAGCTATTTTTTTTAATAAAAATATTGAAACTTAACTTCCGGTTAAATTAAATAGTTACTTTTTTCAATTAAAATTAACTTTCTTCTTTTCCGAAAATAAAGCTTGATATTTGGTTGAATCACACAGAATTAAACATGGCTTTATACTTGATTAAAAATGTTCATATTCATTATATATATTTTTCATACATCTACAAGTATAAAGCCATGTGTCTGTGCATGTGATTAATCATATCGCCTACTACGTTGTTTATCCTATCATGAACAATGTTGAAAACAAAAGTCACAAGGAAATTCTTCAACATATATATGGACTTTTTTAAATCTCCAATTATGTGGAATATTTCAACGATCAAGCTACTTTTAATTCACAATTAAGTTCACTTGAACTTGATCATCCCTTACAATTCTTAGAATTTGAGACGTGTTAAATTACTCAGGAAAAGTGCATTTCTATTAAATTAAAATACAACAAATCACACTTAACTTTTGGGTGCGAAATAAATAATTAGGGTCCAAGAGTTTTGCATCAAATATCAATAGAAATGGAATGTTAAACGCTGTCGACGATATATAATATATCATATTGTACTTACTAGATGTAGTAATACTTTACCTGTAGTCTTTTTTAAAGATTTTTGCTAGCTAGTACGTAGTCTTCAAACCTAAATATTTTATAGATTTGTTTAGTATATATGAATAATTGCTTCGTAAGGACATTTTATTTTCATAAGTACGTATGAAATACTAATAAAATATAATTTCATATATAGGATCATATTATCCATGTGTTTGATGGCACATTGAATTAATTATACGTACCTTACGATATATTAATTAATAGCAATTAACAATAATTACTACATTTATAATATTAATGGCTGTAGTAATATTCCCATAATGAAAAAAAAAAGAACATTATATTTTGATGGTTAAAATGAAGAAACTGGAATGCGTCACAACGTTATGATCACAAAATGCCATTTAATTATACAATAAGTACTCCAAAACCCTCAAGCAATAAAAGTAATTAATGATGTTGAATTAATGAAGCAGAAGTAAATTGATATCATGTAATAAAATATTGGGCCTGCAGCGGATTAGAAGAAAAGTCATGTACTGGAAATATAAAAGAAAAAAGAAAAGGAGTGGTCCTAATTAAATGTAAAAGAGGAATTGAATGCCTATCTAGATTAATAATGAAGGGGTTTTTTAGAGTGAAATGGGAGCTAGGCTAGCTGTATTATTGGTTCAATAATTGGTGCAACTTAATTTGATTAGAGGAGTAGCTGCTAAACTTTGCTGTTCCCTACTCTCATCTCTACTGTTTTAACTGTGATTCGTTTAGTACATACTATGTCCTAATCATTTTAAGTAGGTCTAAATACACACCTACGTACCTAGCTTCTAAACCCACAAACATGACTTTCAACTCTTCGTCAACATTTCAATAGTGTACGTACCAACCATATACAATACGGTTTTCTTCTCGTTTTTGTTTTCTTAGTGAGCTAACAAATTTGGATATATATATATACACACACACAATTAATTACGAGTATCCAACAATATAATAATCCTAGGATTAAGATATTATCGAATTACGTTGAAAAGTTGAGATTCAAATTACTATGACCACAAATTCATTTTGTCTTCTTGCTGAGGCTGAATTCTTTCTGTTGGATTTTGTAAAACGATAACGAGTAATGGTTTGTTTGAATTGACTATACTCTCTCTATCTCACTCGACTTGGCCTACTCCGTCCCATTCGAGTTGGTCTACTTTTTATTAAAATAAATTTATTAAAATAATGAAACAGGCCATGTCGAGTGGGACAGAGGGAGTATATGGTAGCGAAAAGCGAAAAAAGATTTTATTGAATTGAATTGAATTTTTATAGGGAAAGTCAACTTTTAGTCAAATTAATTAACGAAAGATAATTCTGGAATTAAAATTATGAAAAACTCTTGACTACAACTATATATCTAATTAGAGTTGGGGGCCCACATACCTTATAACAAATATTAACATATGTTTATTTAACTTCATAAAATTTACCGAAACAAATGTCGTTAATGTCATAATTAATCTTGATCTATCATTAAGGGAAGGGAGTTGGTTTATACTTTTCCAGTAGTTGCGCGGTCCGTTTTTGTCATAAAAAATAGTTATAAATTATGAAAAAAAGGCTATTTGGTGGTATTAAGGTGCAGTGAGGTGTTATCTTACACCTTAACCATAAGAATTAAACACATGGATAATGTTCTAAATTTCGAAAAGAAACAGAAAAAATGGGTGTTCATAGACCATTCACTAGGATAGTGTTCTAAATTTCGAAAAGAAGCAGAAAAAACACATGATAAAGAGAGAACGGTAATATAGATCTAGTATTCTTGTTCCAGAAGCTCGAGAGAATGACAACACCTACATGTTCAATTTCACTATCACGGCTTCTTTAAAATTTAACATCCTCTTTTTATAGGATATATAATTAAAAAAAAAATCACAATATTTAAACATAATTGCTATGTTGATCAATTTCACAATGATTGTCCCTCTATCCCATTTTTAGTGATAAAAAAAAACTCTCATATATTTGAGCAAACATTTTTCGTAGGAGGGAGCACGTGAAATTTAATCAACATTTTCATTATTTGTATACATTATACGCGTGTATATCACAAGGCAAATGAGGGAAAGAAGAAAGTGGACACTAACAATTTTTAAAATTTATGAACATTGGTATCATGAGTTTATATATATATATATATATATATATATATGTGTGTGTGTACTCTCATCTAAAACTTTTTCTTGTGTAATAGAATGTGGAAATATGATAATTTTAATTAGCACAGAAGGATACCAAAACTAAAGGCTGAGTCCTACTATATTGAATGTGTAGGACACAAATTCATTCGATCACACCGTGCATGTGAGGATGTGACACTGACAATATGCAGTCCCTCATTTTATTTAATTACTTTTTCTTCTACCAAATTCAACCGTATATCATCCTATATATGCCCAAAATTTCTTGTCCACGTCTTCGTTTTTCTTTTTGATGTCAATTGTCGAAAGTAATGCATGCAACTAATATATGATACGAAACTAGCTGTATTTTGTACGATTTTTGCAATTTTATAATCATTTTTATTAAAAAAAAATTTAACCTTTAAAATATTTTTTTTTGTTTGTTTTTTGGTAATTTAATTTAACAATGGAATTAAAACTGGGCAGTGGTAGTAGGTTTGGAACCTATGATGCACACACGAGTCACGAATCGACCCAATAATTTTATATAACAAACTTAATTAGTCACGTGTACTCTAAAACAATGTCTTAATATTGCTGAAACCACATATATGTAGTTTCACTTTTGATGAAATTGAGGATACATATAGACGACAACCTGCAGTGAATGCCTGACGAAACACAATTTGAGTAAATTACTATATTCTTCAGGCTAGGTCCCAAAATATTTAGAAAATAAATGTAAATTAACCACATGATCATTTGTAGAAGATGAAAACGTGCTTTGAATTTGTACAGTTTCATTGTAAAAGTCATATGAGTAGCGCAATCGACGACTAGGGAAGGAAGTTATATATGACAGTGAGAGTGCCACGTGGCTTGTAATTTGTGATGTGCCACGTGGCTTGTAATTTGTTGCATATATATAGGCTGAATAATGCAAGGTTAATTGATGGATGAAATAGATCAAATCGGGTAAAAATCTCTACTCACTTAAAACAAAGTATTAAATTAAGGTTGTGAGAACTTTAGTGTATTGAATTGAATGTTTAGCCAGTCTTGGATTTGTTCATCTCTAGAATGGCGAAAGCACTCAAATCATCTTCTTTATTCTCTCTTGCATAAATCTAGCTAATTTGCTTTGGGACCATATTCAATGCTTTATCATCTATCCCACTATATACACACACACACATATTTTCAATTGTTACATAATTTATAATTTAAATAAAGACAATTATATCACGTATTTCTGTTCAGGCCTTTGTACCTCTATGTTCAAGATTAATTAAACATTTTCTTTTGTAATAAATAAATCGACAAGCTAAATCATGATTATGCACTAATTAGTATTTATTTAATTTCCATATCTTTCACGGGCTTTTGCAATTCATTTTTCTTGTCCGTACTCCAAACTGAATATATATAATATTATACACACATTTAATTTTAATACTTTCAGTTCCATGCAGATATATAAGTGTGACATATTTTGTGATTTTTTTTTCCAAATTAATAGGAATATAGCAACAGGTATGTAATTATTTGTTTTCATTTCATATGTAATAATTAGTACATATATAGTATACATGTTGGCGGACAGGGACAGCTCTAGTATTAACTGTGAAAAATGCAAAGGATTATGATAAGGACATTTATGTAATCATAGCATGATAAAGAAAATAATCAAATTCACTAATTAAGAAGGTAATATGCCATTATATTGATTATATTGTATGATATGAAAGAGAAAACAAACCTAAATCAAATCTCATCCTCTCCCCTTTCCACAACGTCGTCGCTGCCCCTCTTCACTCTCTCGAATCTCCACGGCGACACAACGCTCCTCAATCGCGCCTCTGTTTCATGTGCAGCGGCAAAATTCTCTCCCGTCCTCACGACAACAAGATCTGCTACTTCGGCGGAGACACTTGCATCGTCGCTATCCATCGTCACTCTACTTTCGCCACTCTCCTATCAAGCTCTCCACATGGACATGGGCGTCTCTGGCAACGAAGACGGTGCCGGAAACGGCGCCTCCATTTCATGTGCAGTTTCGGCGGAAAATTGATTGTTTCTACCCTCTTTACGTTGCACTACATATTCACGTGGATTGCATTATTATATACGTGTAAATTGCAATGTCATTTCATCTTTGTACCATTTAATAGTATTATGTTGCACCACACATACATGTAAATTGCATTGTCATTTATATTAAATTGCAATGTTTCAGTCTCAATCAATTTATAATTTATACAGACTGCAATGCATCCATGTGAATGAATATTACATGCGAAGTATTGGAGTGGTTTTCGATTGCGATTGCGAATTAAAATTATCATAATTCGAAATTATGGGGAATTTTTTAAATATTTATGGAATATAATACTATCCCATAAATTTCTCCAACTATCAAAAAATAAATACTAGTACAATATATGTGTGTCTAATGCAAATTACGTAACTATATTAGTGCAACACTACATATATGTCTAATGCAAAATACGTGACTATACAATGCAACAATAAATAATTTTTCTTTCCTTATTGCAGTTGCGTAACTTATGGGATTCATAAAAATTTAAATATCCACCAAAACCGCTCAATAGTATAAGTACCGATTTACTCTTGTTGCATTATATTTTCACAATACAACCTGAAATTCAAAAATTAAGAAGATAATTAAAGAATCAATTATAGTCATTAGATCCATTCAAATAAACGTTCTGGATCAATTCTTAATTTCTATTATTTACTAGTATTTTTTTATCAGATACCACTTGAAACCACTTTTATATATATATATATAAAAGTGAGAGAAAAAATTAGGAGACAAAAATAAAATAAAAATGAAGAATGTTGCATTGGGATTTGGGATCATGTGCCCGAGATTTACGCAAGACCTATTTCAAGTTTTTCTAATCCAAGTACATGCAACACTTTGCATCATACAATAGTTTTTAACCTTTTCACCTTAAAAATAAGACCCAACTTTTAAATTAAACCGAGAAAAATATATAAAAGATGGAAAGGGATAGGATGTACCAATATATACATAGATTCAGAATCATATAACAAATAATTCTTATATGAAAAATTAGAAAATATTTTAATCATGTATTTTAATTAAAATAATAATTATGATATTTTTTACAAATTAAATTTTATTATAAAAAAATCCACATTCCTATAATATTGAAAATATTTAAATTAATTTAATTAATTTTAACCATTATTTTAAAATGGATGAAAAGTTTAAATTTATTCTTATTTCTCATGATTTTTTCCACATAAATTTAACCTTATTTATATGCGTGTGTGGTAGAAGGGTCAAGTAATTTTTCACCCAAGTTTAATAAGGATCAATTTAAATGTAATTTGTATAATTGAAAAAGATCAATCTACAAAATAAAATATTATAAATCTTTTATATTTTGTAAATATATGATCACATTAAAAATCATTTCACAGTATTTGTTCACTTAGGAACCATGCATGCTTCTATCTTCTTCTTTTTGATGGGTAAATAAATATTATAATAACGATTTAGGAAGTTGGTATTGTAACGGAATATAATTAAATAAGCAGATAAGAAATAAAAACTTTAAAAAAGACATAAATTTACATAATTTACTAATTAGCTATATCCACAAATGTAAATGAAAATTGTTTTTATTACACAATTAAATTACATAATATAAATTTCAAAAACTATATATATAGTATTAATATAAGTGCATGCATGTTTAATTGGACGAACCAAATTAATCCATGCATTAGTGGACCATCGTCTGCAGACTCAATTATGAGAGTCGTAGCTAGCATGTGTTAACTCACTCATTCTTTTAAATGCAAAAAATATACATATCCAGCATTGATAAGATTTCCGATTGGTTAAAACATAAAACAAAAACAAAATTACATAAATTGGGCGTGGCCCAGAGAACGTGTCCAGATGCAATAAAGATGCTATTTAGTTCTTCAAACTACCTCCTCAGTCCTCACATAATATTCCCCACAAATATTGTCATGTTAAAATGTTCCGTACTAGTGGATCTTGATATAAGCAACATTATAAAAGTGACATGTCTCTCTTAATAAGATATTTTTAAAGGAGATTAATTAATTTGCTCCATATCCAATTTTTGTTATACTATCAAAGTTAGACCAAATATAAAATCAAATAAAAATAGTTTAGTATGAGTTAACTAAAAATAAATCTTGACTGTTGAATTATTTAGATTAATTGTGCAAATTAAAAAATAATTTTGATATATATCTTATTTAGATATATTTTCATCATAATCATCCCCTATATCTTCGTGACATGAGCCTCTCATAAATGGGAGCTATTGATCCTTTTCAAAAGCAGTTGGACCAATATTATCCAATTAACCCCAAGCAAGTATATATAGTGTTTTGAACATTAAAAACAAATACCAAGTTGAACAACATATATATTCCTAGCTAGTACTTAAACAAATTAAATATAAGATGCATGCCTTCTCAAACCAAATCTTTATTGTGTGATTTTCATCTAATTCATCTAGATATATGTGTGAGGTTTGATGGGTGTAATTAAGAGAGTGAAAATTTTGCGATGTTCATTAATTGTTTTTGTTTTATAGAACATGCATTGCATGATGTAACGTAGGCGTTCAACTCATTCTAGTGATTCAAAATGCGGGATTTATTCATTCTATAGTTTGTTTCATTAAAAGGGCAAATGTGATAAAGGTGCTGCATATAATAATCACGAGGCATGGCATGCATTAAGGCAGTGTGATCAGGTGCTAGTTAATTCGGATAAAGAATTGTGCTTTAGGAAAGTGAGTTTCTTTGTCCAGTTTCACCAGAAAGGCAAGCGGTTACAGAGGCAATGAAGATGTTGTTTCAATTAATCCACGTGTATGTTTTGTGTGTGTGTGTGTGATATAATCCACGTGGACTTAATTGAAGCATGCGCAAAGTTTCTTTTTATGTCATTGGGCAGTCCCAGTTGAAAAATATCATAATTACTTGACTTATATACTCTATGTATATTAATAACAATTTCTTCACGTATATGTTAACTATAGTATTATAAATTACAATCTTTAGTTGCTTTAGATGGACGTAATATATATACTTTTTCGAGTTAAGATCGACTCCAAAAGTTTAATTTATAAACAATAATTGGTTGGCAAAGATTTGTTGAATTACTGATGAAACAATATTCTAGAATATTGGTGCTCATTAGTTTTAGACAGAAAAGGGGAAGTCTTGACATATTTAAAAGTTAGAAATACACCAGTCACACACATAATATTCCAAACAAAGAATTAGGTTTAGTTGCCAAACCACATGGTATACTTCATGTGGTAATTAAAAAAAGTCTCACCAACTAATTTATCATAGCTGTTAAGTCTACATAAATTGAACAAACTGCCTACTACAAATAGTATATATTATACTCGTTAAATTCTTTCTTTCTATATGTATGTACACAAAAACGAATCTAATTAGCCACATATTTAGCTGATCACTTAAGTAAAAAAAATGTAAGTTTGTATAAAAAAAAAAGAAACTATTACTTTTCCAATTAAGTGCGCAATCTTATATTTTAGCAATCTATAATCTATAGCTTATATCACTCTAATTAAATGTATTATTAGGCTATATTTGGTATCCATGATGATAATTATATAGTAATTATCTTGAGATGAGTATCGTGTTATGAATACAATATGTGTGATAAATTAGTAACACTTATGTAAGTATATGGAAAATGAAAAAAAAACAATTAATTTTGATGTGTCCAAATGATTGGGATCAGATTCTGTGTCCTATTTTTGTGTCACATACTCTATTTTTAAAATTATCAATTCTATAAATCATTTTAAAATAATAGTAAATATATACTGTATTTGAATACCAAATATAAAATTAAACTAAAATATATAAATTGAAATTGAAAAAAATAAACAAAACCTATGTATTCAGTACTCGTATTCCGTTAACTAGATGTAACAAAGTTAAATTTTTTTCTATTATTATTTTTATTTTATTAAGAAATGTTGTGCTATTTTTTATATACTGCTCTTTTGTGGCTGTAACTTTCTTGATAAGTGGTATTAACTGCTCTCTCCCACAAAAAGCGACCGTGATTATAAAAAAAATGTAAAATATTGTGTTTTAAGAAATTGGAAATTAATATTTTAAAATAAATTCAATTTTTTAGAAAAATTATATTTTTATTAAAAAGTCCAAAAAAAAAATATGTTCGCTTCTAGCGGGACGAAGATAATAGTAAACAATCCAACAATCCATTACTATCACAAAGTCATCTCAACAATATCTATTTATTTACAGAGATGAAATGAAAATGGTATTATTATGATTTATTTATAATATATAGAAGTAGATTATTCAGGTCAATCACATCATAAGATCTATGTATATGATTTATTTTTACGGTCAATCCATTTTTCGTTATAAGAATATGATTTGGACATATCTATTTATTTTCCGTGATTCTCATTTCCCATCTAACTTGCCCAAAAATTAAAAATTTAGCGTTAACATCGAGAAATTCTATCAAAATGTCATGTTTACTTTGCATGATAAAATTGATTAATAAAAATAATTCAAGTTAATCTAATGTTTATTTTGAAGTATAAATAATGGATTAGTCAATTTTGAACTAATTTAACTATTATATCCTTCAAATAATCAAATCACATATTTTATCAATCTAACTTATCACTCAAAATAAACATCATAAAAAAAGGGAAAATTATACTTTATGGCCCAAACTTTGGGAGTGTGTTCAGTTTATGGTCTGAACTTTACATAATGTTTAAATTGACCTCTACTTTTTGGCAATGTTTAGTTTGCGGCCTAAATTTTATATAATACCTAAATTTACTTGGACTTTAAGTTGTGTTATATAAATTCTAGGATATGACCAAATATTCATTAATGAATGTATAAAGTAGGGGTTAGCACGGATCGATTAACCATTTATTTGCGACACAAAAAACTCGACTATTCAATTTTTTATCGGTTATGTTAACTATTAAAAAATTAAAAATAAAAATCACAAATCGCATTAGTGGTTAATTAAAAAAATCACAAACCACTATTTTTTGTAACACCTTATCCACCCATTAGACAAATATAACTAGTGATTAAGCAAACACATACAATTTATTAAGCAAATAAATTTAGGGATGAAGTAAACAAATTCATTTCGTTAAGCAAACAACTTTTTCTTTTGTAGCAAATAAATTTAATTTTCAATTATAATATTTAATAAAACTATTTAATTTGTGTAGTAGATAAATTTAATTTATTAAAAAAGTAGGCTAAATTTAAATCATATATATTATTGCATATGATGTACTATCAATTATAATTAGTATTTTAAGAAAACTAGTAAGTGTGTCTGGTGCAATGTACTGGTAATAAAATAATTAAAACTTATTTGATTTATATAAAATAATTATTTTTAATTTTTTTATCATGTTCAATGTAATTATAGTTATTTATTTTAGTTTTTTGTTCTTGTATTTTATGTGCATTTGAAATTTTGAAATATTTTTCCCTTTACATTATTTAATGAAATTAATAAATTTAATAATATTTTTGTACATTAAATATTTTTAATCATATGAAATATTAAAAAAAGAATATTTTAATTATAATTATTTAATGTTATATTTTTAATTATAAAAATTTCAAAAATTTCAAAATTTTTTAATATTTTATTTACAAAATCACCATTGAAAATAAAAAGAAATTTATTTATTGATAACATGTACAAAATAAAATTTAAAAAATATATAACTATAAATAAAGTTTGGGACAAAAAATGAACAACATCCAAATGTAAAAGTCATTTTAAACATTTTGTAAAGTTGAAGCCACAATCTGAACACATTATCAAAGTTTGGGCCATAGAGTATAATTTAGCCTAAAAAAAATAGTCCAGACATGATAAAGTTAGCGTGAACATTGTGGATTACTCAATTTAGATATCGTATGCCCTTACAAAAATTTATATATTATACGGATTTTGTACAATTTATTTGCAGTAAAAAAGGTTTCAGATATAAACATCAATTAAGCTAGATCGACCATCTTTTTTTTAAAAGTCGACGCAAGTATAAAATTGTTATATGGTCATGCATCCCTTTTCAATAATACACAAATAATTTCTGAATAATAAGAAGTAATATTTTAATTTGAAATTGATCTCAGTTTGGAATATGTGACTTGTATGAAACATCACATTTAAACAAAGTAAGTTATGATGTTTGACTTGTTAGAGATTTAGTACAGTATTTCCCCACACCACGTGCATGATAAATTCCAATCCTTTTTTTTGTTAGAAACAAAAACCATTTCACAATCCATATGCAAGATGGACTTACACTGTACTGTTTCATAAATGCATTACTTTGTATTCAATGACTTTAAAGCCCAAAACCGACAATAATATTATACTATATATCACTATTGAAATTGAAATATCAAACACTCACACCTAAGTACTAATTCATAAGAAGAAGGAAATAATTAATACAATTAATATATATATATATATTATTGATAACAAACCTAATTCTGAGGGAAATTTTATCAGAAAAATATATATATACAGTGGCGGACGCAGGGGTGCTAGGGTGGGCTGAAGCACCCCCAGCCAATAAAAAATATTTTTTTTTTAGTTTTTCGATGATAAATTTTCGACATAGCACCCTTCGCCGTAGTACGAATAACTCCCCTACCATCTCGGTCCATCAAAAATTAGTCGCGTTGAACGGCACGTAGAACCGTCAATCGCCTCATCAAGTTCTAATTAAATAATTATTTTAAATTAACAAATATTAATCAAAATTTAATTATTCAATTAATCAAAATTAATTAAAATATATCATTCAATTAAAAAAAGCCCACGTTTTATTATCATATTCAACCTTAACATAAATAATTAAAGCCCAACAACTTAAATTGTGTATTTAACTTCAAAATTAATTCTTCACAACCCAAATACATGAAGTAGCCCAATAACTATTTCATATTTGTATTTGATTTGCTTTTCTTCTTCACATAGAGTTGCCCAAACGTTTTCCCTCATTTTTCACAGACTAGTTGCTAACTTGCTATCTAACTGGATGAAGCCGGATTCAACTCAGCAAAAATAAGCGGTGAGCATTGTAGTGTAATGGAGAATTTACTCTTTTTTCTTTTATGTGAGTGAGTGAGTGAGTAAGTGGGCTCAGTGGGACAGAGGGTTGGAGGGGTTATTTAAGGTTGAAACCGTTTGGTTATCCTAAAATAAACAATTAAAACTTTAAAAGTCATTTATTTAATTTCTATCAAAGTTATAAAAAATATAAACATTACAATGATATTTAAATTAAATAAAAATTGTAAAAAATAGTATTTTATCCTATATTATCGGGCGGACTTTTTAGTCCAAAAACCCCGAACTTTTTAAGCCTGTTTTTTTTCAGGCCTTCTTTTCTCAAGCCCAAACTTGCCCAAACCACGGGCTTTTGGGCGGGCCTATGGGTTCGGGCCGTTTTTGCCAGCTCTACCCCTAAGTGCAGCAAATCAAAACACTGAGAGCACCCCCAGAGCAAAAATTATGCGTCCGCCACTGTATATATATAGTATGAGAGTGAAATATATATATATATATATAGTAGGTTTATGAAACAGCAATTAATGTTAGAGATTGGGGCGTCCTTCTAATCAAGTAAGATTTGGAGGTTGTTATCTGAACAAGGGAGTTAGAGTTGTAGGCATTATTCTTAGCAGCGATATATATTCATCACGAATATTAAATTTATAATATGGAAATGGAATGATACATCTATCGCATATATATACATATAAGTGCTCATAATTAATAAACTTACGACTTACGCATCATCTTTTTCTAATATTGTATAAAAGACCCGTTACGTTCAAAGAAAAAGGTAAATTTAAATCATAAATATAAGTGCCCACATTGTGTATATATAGGTATGAAAAATTGGATTACATTAATAACAGTAACGAGGATTTGAACCCGAGATCAGCCAACACACGCACAAATAATTAAAGGAACTTGTATTGGATTCACTTTTGTATCTCACTTTTTATGGTTCACAATTAAATTTTAATTTATTATTTAATTTTTTTATTTCAATATTATATTCCTTAATTTAATTTTATGTATAGTATGGAGTTCATCCCATCCAAATAAAATATATAATTATTTTTAATATTTAATGTTACTTTTAATTGATTTTTAGGATTGATAATTTCAAAACTATGGTATATAGTCCCTCCGTCTCAACTAGTTTGAGTCATATTCCTTTTCGAACCGTCCCAACTAGCTTGAGTCATTTCATTTTTAGGACATCTTTATTACACACACAAATTTAAATAATATATATTTATATCATCACTTTATACTTTAAACATACACTCATTAACTTCTTAATTTTCGTGTCGAAAAGAATGCCTCAAGTTAGTTAGGACAGAGGGAGTAATTTTTTAAAAATTCAACTTTTTAAAATAATTGTTAATTATGATTCACTATATCATAACATTTTTTTAAAATATTACTCGATTTGTCTATAATAGGGGTGGTAATCGGGCACAACGAGTATGGATAGTAGTTATTTATACACATACTCACGAACTAAATAAATATTAAATTCACTCAAATCCACCACCCGCGGATATCCATCACCCATCGGGTACCCGCGAACCCGCCACCCATCGGGTACTCGCCGTCCACCACCCGTTAGATACTCATTAACCTACCACTCGTGGGTATCTATCATCCCTAAAATATATAATTTTAATATTTAAGATATACTAAATATAATTTTTTATGAGAATCATATATGATTTTATATAAAAAAAATAGATAAATATGGTTAATATTATGTGGATATGCGGAATTTTTTACGGATACTTTATGGGTATTTTGTGGGAAAATTTCGCGGGTATATAGATTTCACAGGTATGAATAGTTAATATCCACACCCGTACCCACAAACTAAATGGATACTAAATGCCTCTCAAACTCACACTTATTAGGGTCGGGTACCCGCAGGGGTCGGTTACCCACGGGTAAATTGTCGTCCCTAGTCTATAAATAACTTGCACATTTGGATTTGACACAAGTTTTAAATAATAATTTGAATATATTGCGAGTGAAATAGAAGTTACATACTCCCTCCATCCATGAAACATCTTACTAGTTTGACCCACTGCGGATTTTAATATAGTGTTTTTTACTTTAATGATGATATGTAATTAGTGGAATTAGGATCCCACTTGATATATTATTTTAAATTATGTTGTGTGTAGTTAGTGGATTTTGGGTCTCACTTAATGTACTTCATCCGTCCATTATTCATGGCACATTTACTATATTGAGGTGTCCCAATAATAATGGCTCGCTTCTAAAAAAAAAGAAGAAACATTTTAATTTTAAAAAGTTACTCTACTTTATTGGGCTCCACCACTTTACACATAACAAATCACTTTCTTAATACTCGTGTCCAAAAGCAAAGTGTCATTAATAATGGGATGGAGGGAGTATTATATTAAATTGCGTCGTGTGTAGAGAGTATGGTGGGTCAACTTACTATAAATGAAAAGTTTAAAGTATGAAAAAATAGTAAAATAGGAAAAAGTTTCATGAACGGAAGGAATATTATTTATAAATTACATATGAGTATGAAAGTGAAAGAAAAATTAATGGTTGATTAGTAAATGAATTAGATAAATAAGAATATAATAATTATTATGGTACCACATTATTTATAATTAAATAAATTATGTGAATAATTAGTATTAGTGCATAGTGGGTCTAACCATATGGATATAATTACTACCTCTGTCCCATTTAGTTTGAGTCATATTTCTTTTCGGGCGGTCTCAACTAACTTGAATTATTTTCTTTCTAGAAAATATTTATTACACACAAATTTAAATAATATATATTTCTATCATCACTTTATACTTTATACATACACACTCAACATACACTTTTTAACTCCTTAATTCTCTTGTCGAAAAGAAATGTCTCAAACTAATTAGGACGGAAGGAGTATTAAAAATAAAAAGTGTACAATTTTTTTATGAATTGAGAAATAATTAGAAATGTGTAAAAAAAATTGTAAACAAATAGAGTATTAAAATAATAAATTTAATTATTAGATATGAAATATGATACACAAATATGAATATATCTCTTACTCACTTGTACTATACAAATTATGTTTCTATTTCCAAAGACGTAGGAAATTAATAATGAAAGGACGTGTATATGAAAAAATAAATACTAAAACGTACCTAATAATTAATAAGTTACATTTTTATTTCTCTCTCGTCTGTTCATCAATGTATCTCTAAGGTTGTTTTTAGTTGATTAATTTCGATAAAGGGATATATAGATTAAATACTGTTCTATACAGTAATGCTCCACCGCCCGCGGCGGGCACATCTTAATGTGTCCGCGGCTGATGTGGCAATGCCACGTCATTGCCACATCAACATGTGAGTTACTATATTTTCATTTCTTTGTTAAATTTATTTTTTATTATTAATTTTTATTGAATAGTATTAAACTATACCCTAACCAATGAACCCTAGTCGGAAAGTGATAATTAATAAAAAAAATATTAAGAATTTAATATATATCTACATGGCATGCCACATCATTCGTGGGCGCATTAACCCCGCCCGCCGCGGGCGGGTGAGCATTTTCGCTGTTCTATAATCAGTTAATTAATAAAGAGTTGATGGTGTCAAATGAATAGATAGAAGGACCAAATTAAAATAGAAAACATTTAAAAAGAACATATATAACGCGACAAACCATCCAAAAAATGTTATTTCTTGTGAATTAATCTATAACAAAAAAAAAATAGTATGAAGGCTCCAAGAAGAGTTCATACTTTGAGTGTAACAGTCTAAAGTTATCGCAAACAGCTTGGTCTTAGTCTCGCCGGCAAAGCCTGCAAAACAAGACCGCATAATGGTTGAAGTTCTTCGGGTAGAGTCTTCTGACGCTCAAGTCAGCTCATAATAGACTTGAAAGAGTTTAATACAATGAATGCGTGTAGAATATATGAATGGGTGTTGAGTAAAAGCTAACCTTAGCGCTAAAAATAGGTGGGATATATATAATACTCCATCTGTCCCACTAAATTTGACACAATTCATTTATTGGGACATCCCACTAAGTTTGACACATTCCTAAAATAGTAAAAGTTATTCATTTAAAAAGGTGTGGACCATACCATCTTTGTCACTCTTATACTATTTTATATACTCTTCTTAATAACCGTGGTCAAAAATTTTGTGTCATCTTTATTGGGACGAATGGATTAAGATATAAGGGATAAAAGAGTAATATTACCTAGATATAAGGTGTGAAAGCTATGACATAACAAATCTCACAAAAACTATCATAAACTGATTGTTTGTAACTTATTTTATAGAATAGCTTATATTATAAACTATGATCATATCTATGAATATGAGTGTTCCCAACTTATTTGTAAACTGTAGTACGTGGCGTTGTTGAGTCCAGACCCACTGTCCGATAAAGGGATTCAGTATTGGGCACGAGGAATTTTTCCAGCCAATATACTTAAGTTTATTAAATAAACTAGTTCGCAAGAGTACGAATTCGTTGTATAAA
>JAPKLX010000009.1:5992283-6005519 GCA_026898415.1 Leonotis leonurus | reverse complement strand
ATGGACTAAATTGCAAGAGAAACTCGACCAAAAATAGATAAAACAATGAGTTACTATCATATGTATTAAACAAATTCGTACAAAGAATTGACGCTTGCCGAATATATCACTGATTAGTCCATACGTACGAATCTAGGCTGTATCATATTAAACAGACAGGATAATATATATTTTTTCAATTTTCCGGCAAATAATTACCCCATATTTTTCGGAAAAGGGAAGTTTAAAATATGCAAAAAAAATAAAAAAATAGTGATAGACTTAATTAAACAGTACCCAATCATAGAAAGTTATTTTGTACATAACTAAATGAATCGTTATTCTATTTAATATTCTTATAAACTTTTCATATAATTGACACAACGAAAGAAAAGCCTACTAGAGACGGAATATTCCGTCGTCCAGTCGGGAAATCCGTCGTTCGTCGGGCTTAACGACGGACTGACGACGGAAACTTCCGTCTGTATTTCGATCGTCGTTAGGCTCACGGATGATGGAAAGAAAAAGTCCGTCGTTAGCTAACGACAGACTGAATTCCGTCGTTAGATTGCCTCCGGTAGGGGTGTAAACGAGCCGAGCCGAGCCGAATATCAGCCTGATCGAGCTCGGCTCGTTTATATTATGGCATGTTCGAGCTCGGCTCGAGCTCGAGCCGAGCTTTAATATTTTTGTTCGAGCTCGGCTCGAGACATAAATATCGAGCTCGAGCTCGATTCGAGCTCAACTCGTTAAATATTCGAATTAGTGTTATATTCGAGCTCAAGCTCGAGCTCAAGATCATACCAATACGAGCTCGAGCTCGAGCTCGTTTATAATTCGATAAAAGCTCGTTAAAATAAACTTATCCAGTGTACGAGCTCGAGCTCGAACTCGCGAAAGCTCGAGCTCGATAAAGAAAATACCTGCTCGATAAGAGCTCGCTTATGTAGAACTTGGCTCAAGCTCGTGGGAAGCTCGAATCATTGTGGATCTAATTAGGCAGAGGGGCAACATCAATACATCATAATCTAATTAGTAGAATAATCATCCGAATGCATCAACTAAAATCATTGTTCCAAAAGTCCAAACAAATAAAAAACAACATAATCCAAATATTGATTGAATGATTATCATTATATATAATGATATAGTATTTACTATATTATAATGTATTACTATATTTCTATATTATTATTTCTACCTATTGGCTAAGTATTCAAATGAAATGTTAGATGATATAATGATATAGTAATTCAAAAGACATTATTGATTGAATGATTATCATTATATATAATGATATAGTATTTATTATATTATAATGTATTACTATATTTCTATATTAGTATTTCTACCTATTTGCTAAGTATTCAAGATTTATAGTTTTATTCTTAGATATACATATAAAATAGTTAATAAATTATAGTAGACTATGAAATGAAAGTTTAGATGATATAATGATATAGTAATACAAAAGACATTATTGATTGAATAATTATCATTATATAATGATATATATAGTCTTTACTATATTATAATTTATTACTATATTTTATGTTCTACATATTGTATAATAAATATTATATATATATAAGACTCACATTTTAGAGTATTTACAATAATATGGTGTGTATATATATATATATATATAGAGGAGAGTTCAAATGAGAACCTTACCCTCACGTGTTAACTAGGATCCATTATTGATCGTTGATTTGTTTTGATCTATGGTTATAATTCATTCCATTATTTTAAAGGTGAATTTACTTTTATAACCTTTAAAATAATAAATTAATATTAAAATAATGGAATGAATTATAATCATAGATCAAAACAAATCAACGATCAGTAATTGGATCCTAAGTTAACACCTAAGGGTTGGATCCTATTAGATCCAGCCCCTATATATATATATTATATATTATTAATACATGAAAACTTTAAATTATATTGATATAAATATAAATATATATGTATATTTTATATTCCTATATTCGTATTTCTACCTATTGGCTAGAGTATGTTGATAATATTGATATACTCACATATATATATATATATATACATATATCACATATTAGGATAGATTATATATATCATTATGTGAAAAATTAGCATTGGATTATATAATGAACATATATTATATTTTCTATATATTGTATTCTAAACTTTTGGTTCTTGATGTATTAAATAATATGCATTATAACAAATATTTTATTTTTTTGCATGTAAGGCTCGATTAAATAGCTCGATTAACTGTTCGCGAATAGGTTCGCGAACATGTTCGATTAACAAACTCGCGAACATGTTCGATTAACAAGCTCGCGAACATGTTCACGAACATGTTCGTGAACAAACGAATCTGAACCTGTTCGCGAGCCTGACGAGCCGAACACCCCCAGGCTCGAGCTCGAAATCGGGCTCGAGCTCGGCTCGTTTGCTTATCGAATCGAGTTTCGAACGAGCTTTTTCCGAGTCGAGCCCCAAATAGCTTGCGAATAGCTTGGCTCATTTACACTCCTAGCCTCCGGTGGTCGTTAACGGCGTCGGAGAGCTAACGACGGAAATATCCATCGTTAGTTGTTGACCGTTGACCTAACGACGGATAGTGTATCCGTCGTTAGGACTAAATATTTTTTTTTTGTTTTTTATAATACCGGTAACCTATAACCTGTCACAACAAACAATAAAAATAAAATAAAACATCGAATGATAATTTAAAATTTACGAAATCGATTGAAATTCGAAATTTAATATATTAATTAACCAAAGATGTTATAAATGTTGAAATACAAAACAATAGTATCAATGTATGTAGCAACCGTACAAATAGTCTAGGAATCAGAATCGGGAGGGGAAAACGGGGGAAATGAGGGACCACCTGCTCCTCCCTGCGACTGAGACTGCATCCACTACATCATCTGAGCGTACTGACTCTGCACGAGCGCCACCTGGTCAGCTAATCTCCGCTGCTCGGCAATGTACTCCTCCCGCTTGCGCTCCAGCTCCTCAACCTCGTTCATGTTGGCTCGTGAGACGGACGACGAGCCACTAAACCTGGAGGCTCTCAACGCCTTCCCTGCGTCTCCCGTACCGAACAATCTCTTCTTCTTGTTTGGGGCACCAAGAACCTCCAAGTATAGCTCATTGATGTCCACCGCATCGTGGTCCCCCTCATGCAGCTGGGCCCGTTCCGCGTCAGCACGAGCAAACACTTCAGTCTGCATGTAAACAAGAAGAAAACATTTGTTAATAGCATATTATAAAGGTTTCAATTATAAACTATATATATTACTTTGAAATTAAGACTTACCGCTATCGACTCCGATTTCGCATCTGTGTACGTCTCATCTGGGTACCGATGCTCATCGAGGAAGGAGTCGAACATGCAGTCTATCAGTTGTACTCCCCTCTCAACAGCCTGTGCATGACATACCAATCGGGTTATGTTATTGAAACATGTGTATATGAATTAAAACTATAAAACATGTTTGAAATTATGATTTTAAATTACCTTTTCCTCAGCTCGTTGCATGACGGACTTCGATCCTCCCCTATGCTTGATAGGACCAGTCCCCGGTCCATGTGGCTCAGACAGCCGGTTGCGCCTCGCTGCCTGGGATTTAGCAACAATATCATCCCTAGACCAGTAAGCGAGTCAACCCATCCAAACATCATCACTCCACCATCCAGGCTTCCCACCTCTAGGTGGTGGATCATTCTTCCTCCTCTTGATCCTGCAGATATAATCTTTGTACCTCTCCCGACACTTATCGTACCACAACTCTCGAATCTTGGCATCAAGAGACGGTGCCCAAGTAGATTTTTTCTAGCATCCAAAATGTATGTTAGAAATTCTAGTTAACTTCAATATATAGTTATAAGTTATAATCTAGAAAGAATTTGAAAGTTTTAGAAATTTTTCGAACCTTAAACTCCTCCCAGTATATCTGCTCACGTCCCCAGGCGTCAGCTTCCAACTATATCCAGTCGGATTGGGAACTATCTTAAATAGTTCCTTACATAAACCATTTTAATTTGATTTATATTAGTCTTTTGAATTACTTATTAAATCTTTGTTGAAATTGAATATGTGATTGTATTTACGTACCCCAGCTCACTCACTAAGAGAACGTAGTCCCCCGTGGGTCTCTGCACCCCATGATGATCCGTATCGGAGCCAGACGACGGACCACCTAAATGTGTGCCACCAATGTGGTGGGTCTGACCTACTGTCCCGGACTCATATCCGGATGATGAGCTTGGGGAACTACCCTGGCCGATAGAAAGAGGAGAACGTCGTACACCCCTTCCTCGAGGAGTAGACACATCATCTCGAAGTGAGGATATCCGACCGGAAGACAATCTATTATGTTGAAAATTAATAAATAAGTTGCATTAATTATAACAAGAAACGTATAAGTTGAAGTTTTATATTAAACATACAATGAATGCGTTGCATTTATAATTATTAATTAGACTGAAATTCGAATAGGGTAAGTTTTCTACACAATGTTATAATCTTCGTCGTCTTCTTCATTGTCATTTTCATCTACCTCATTTACATAGTCATCCTCGTCATCATCATCATCTTCTTCTTCTTCTTCTTCTGAAGCTTCATCTTCTCCATCCTCTTCTGTTTCTAGGACAGTATCAGTGTCTTGATTTTCTTCATCATCTTCAATTTCTACTTGGTCACCGTCTCGTTGAAGTAATATAGTATCATCTACTTCGACGACGGATACTACATTCACATCATCATCCTCCTGATACAGTGATTCCTACATGAATCTATCTTCTCTACAGGTAAACTCATTGCACGTAGCAATTTCTGTGTGTTGTAGTAGTTCATAGGTATTTTGTGATGATCTGGGAATGCTTCGTTTAATAAAACACACATTTCATTAAAATATTTTTGTGGCATTCAAGAACGGGCCTTCAAAGTCATCAGGCGAGCCACAAAAGACAACTGAGTGTGGTTCTTACACCCAAAGTATAACTCTTTATCAGCGGCATCCAACAACTCGTACAACAATCTTGTTGTAGCATTTGGATCTTTCTTCAACATCTGGGTTGTTAAAATTGGGACCCGTGAGATCATGAACCATCTCGTGGTATGTCTCGTAATCTTCTTCAGGTTCTACATCTGCATCGACACGTATTTATTGAACATCTGAAGGTATTTCAGTTTCCCCATGAAACCTCTAGATCTCGTAACCACGTGTGAAACCTTTTTCTAGCAAGATGTAGTTGTACAACATATGTACTTCTAAACCATATATTCATACACTTCACACACGGACATTTAATTTTTTCTCCATCCATGTATTTGTGCTGACTACTTGCAAATCTTAAGAACTCTTCAAGCCCAGTAAGAAAATGTGGATTAAATCCCCCATTCGGAAGTAACCGCAAGTACATCCAATCTCGAGTCATTTTTATAACCCTTATTATTAATAAGTCTTCACATAGTAAAATAAAGATTAATTAGTTACGGAGAAGGCGAGACTATATTAGTGGTCTATTAAATTAGACATTTAAATGAAGATCGCACATGTGTAAACAGAGACTCACTTAGGAAAGTGTTTTATGGGAGTTAAATAGAGTAGTTGAATTATTTGAAGTTGAATAGAGGGCGGAAATTATAAGTTTATTTGCAGTTGAATAGATGATGAGAATAGAGGAAATCAATTGTGGGAATTATAGTTATATGTCTAGAATTATGAGAATTATGGTTAGAGGTCGAGAATTATGGTTAGAGGGCGAGAATTATAAGTAGATTTCTAGTTGATTTGCCGTTATTAATACGTTCATGCTTAGACTGTTTGATTTTGAGAAATTTTACCAATGAGTTCTCTTCTAAGTAATCCACATTATAAATTTAAGGTTTTGTAAGTCATTGATTTGCCGTTATTAATACGTCCAAATTAACATCGTCCAAACATAATCATCAAAACATCCCAACATACATCTCATCATCAAAACATCCGAACATAATCATCAAAACATCAGAACATACATATCATCATCAAAACATCACAACACATGCATCTAATCAAAACATCTCAATATTAATATGACGACATATAACGAGTTTTTATAATATTATGAATATTGGGAAAAGATCCTTAAGACGTAATTAAAATCTATCACAAAGGGAGAAGATCCTTAAAAAATTAATTACGTCTATCTCAATTAATGTCATAATATATATATAAGCAAATCATTATACTAAATTATTTCAATATTCAATTTGGTTAGACTAATTGAACAATTAGTCTAAATTGTTAATCATTATATGCAATAATTATTAATCAAAATTAAAATAATTAATAATTTTAAAAAAATGACCTAAATAATTACTAATCTAAATTCTGATAAATAATCTCAAACAATTAGTAATTTAATATTTTAAGTAAATTAACAATCTAATTAAACAATTACCTTTCATCGAATGAGGCGACGCCGGAGCGGCAAAAGACGACTCCGAAAGGCTGAGGGAGCACTCGAGAGGCGGCACGCAGAGGGAACAGTCCGGAAGGCGGCGAAAGCCAAAAGGCGGGTCCTAAACATATTTCATCTAAACTAATTAACTAAATTTCAATTGGTTTAATTAAAGTAAATAAATTAAGTAAACATATACTAATTAACAATTAAATTAAAATAATTAAGCCTAATTATCAAATTAACTATAAATGGCACTAACTAATTATATTTAATCCTAATTAAATAAATTAATTTTATCTAAACTAATTAACTAAATTAAATAATTTAATTAAACTAACTAAATTAATTAAACATATAATCTTCATTAAAAATTAAATTAAAGTAATTAAAGTTATAGTATTAATTAACAATCTAAACTAATTAATTAAATAATTAACAATTAAATTTGGTAATTAAACTCTAAACAAATTAATTCATCTAATTAAATCCTAAACTAATTAAGTAAAACTATACGTACTAATTAACAATCTAATTAAACTAATTAAATTAGCTAATTTAAAATATTATCAATTAAACTAATTAATACAAATTAACACTAATTATCATAAATTATCAATAATTCAAACTAATTATCACAAAATTAGAAAAATAAAAAATATATATATATAAACCTTCGTCGGAGGAGCGGCAGCGGTGGTGGGGAGAGGCGGACGGCGGCAGCAGCCTGTGCTCGGCGGCTGGAGACGCCTGGAATGCTCCGAAAATAGCTTCAAGCGGTGGTAGCAGGCGACGGGCAGATTGGGAAGAAGAACTTGGGTGGAAAAAAAGAAAAGAAACTCATAAATTGAATAGAGGGAGAGATGGTGAACAAAAAAGGCTAGAAAACATACCTGGACGCCGGTGGGGAAGAGAAATTGCCATTGGAGGGTGGAAGACGCCGGTGGAGGTGTTTTAAGCTTCTAAATCGCGACTAGGAAGAAGACCCAATATATTAGGGCGTAACGACGGACTGGATGACGGACCAGTCCGTCGTTAGCATTAAATTTAATTAAAAAAAAATTAACCTAACGACGGAATGTTCTAACGACAGACGTATGTGTCGTTAAGTCCGTTGTTAACTATTGCGCCAACTCTCCCGCCAAAAAAACAGTCGACAGTCCGTCGTCAAGTATTTCGCGGCGATCCGTCGTTAGTTCGTTATCCGTCGTTCATTCCGTCGCCAGATTCATGTTTTTTTGTAGTGCGAGAGCCCTTTTGTTTCAGAGTGGTGGATTAATACGACATGTTAGGAGAGTATTATTTTGATTTTTATATATGCTACGAACGAATAGGTGTAACTTGTAAGCAGGGATATAATAATAAGAATATAGCAACTCAAAACTGTTTTAAATAAATAAGAATATAATTATTAATTTAATTCAATTCAGGTTAGAATTTTTTGACTCGCATATTTAGGGTCGTTCCAACAATATTGAGTATGAAGAAATGACTTAAGTATTCTTCAAGTTTTGATTTAGCAACTACCTAAGTTTTGTACCGTGCGTGTTATTCATTTAAGACCATGTCATAACTTATGTCCTATTACATTACATCTAAAGTCTCTATGGCTCATTAACTCGCTTAATCACATTGTAATAAATTACTTGTGCCAAAAATTATATTAAGTTACATAATTATCACCTATTGAGTTCCACACGTGACCATGTATCACGTACGTACGCATCTTAATTTGCAGTTATATATATAATATAGTTACAAAATCAATCTAGCTTCTCTAACACTAACTTTTTCAATTTTATTATTTTGCGATTCCCAAGTCTGTATGTTTGCTTTGCGCTTATTTTTCTATTTTTATTGGAAAAAAATGCACTATTGATACTAATTCTTAGAGCTATTATGTACCATTCGTTAAGTTTATAATACAAATGTTGGATCGAGAGCACCCATCAAAATTGATGTACTGGCCTCACACACCAACACTTTTGTTTCCAGCCTGCTTTGTCCTCACTAAAAGGCTGACCCAGAACACTTCCCAATAGGTCACCCATCATAGTATTGCTTCAAACCAAGCACGTTTAACCTTGGAGTTTCTACTACGGGATCACCTGAAAAGATAATGCATCATGTTGGTATGAGTAGTACTAATCAATTCTTTTAACCTCTCGTCAACAATGGTAGTGCAGACCCTTTTCAACTGAGGCAAGCCACACTCCCATAAGCTCACTCAGGTACGATACACGGAGGATTCACTCTCCGGGAGGTGCTGGAATCCACTTCCCAACAACAAAACTGCACGAATATATGTACGAAATCATTTTGAGATATTATGTACTAATATATTCTTTGAGGTTGAGCTTACATATCAGTCCGAGTTTGGTAGTCAAGACATGATATAACACTGTCAAGTTTAACATGAAAAAAGATAATATTGTAGTTAGTCATGTTTAAAACCATGATAATTATTATTTTTGTATTTGATAGATCATATTATTAAACAAGATAAATGTGTATTTAATAATAATCTTAAATAATTTTATCACATTTGCTACTAACCACTTGATATGGTAAGATAATTTAATTTTATTATATCATATTTTAATTATCAAACAACATCTCTTAGTATATTAAAATAGAAGTTGGTATAATTTTGATACTTCAAACTCTTAAATGGAAGAATTTTAGAAGGAGAAACAAAGAATGTATATATATGTAATGTGTGACAAAGATGAAAAAAGAAGAAAAAGTGAAAGGGGTAAAGTAGAAAGTGGTGATAAAATAGTATTAACCGAAAAGGTAATAAAGAAGTGTATGGTATCCATTTTTGTGATATCCTATGTTCCGAATTCTAACTACCGTAGTTTGTAGTACAATACTAAGTTGTGACACGTGAGTGTGCCACGTTGTAGTAATATTTCTTTTTTATGCATGCATACTAATGGGCGTCAAAAATATATTTATGCTCAAGTTCAATTAAATTCGTTTAATTAGGTCGTTGGTGCAAATGTCAAATACTACCAACTCCTTGAATATTATTTATCTTCAATTAAATTCATTTACTTCTATAAGTAATTGATTGGCTCGTCCGATCCATTCAATTTGAAGAAAAAAAATCATGGACCCAATCACAAATATCATACTTACCACAATTTTAAAAATTAAATAAATTTTTTGTGAGCCCTTATATATCATTATCATATTAATTTTTACTAGGGACTAAATGATCAGAATAGTACATTCACTAATAATGGGGTTGGTGAGGAAAAAAAAGACCGAATTTCATCGAATGGAATATTAATTAATTGGATTTTATTCGGGTTATATAATATTATTATTGTTCCGAATATATAGTGAATTGAAATGTTTTTGTTGAATTTAATTTAATACTAAGAAGTCAATAATGGTCTGCACATATTAAGGAACTGACAATGATTCTTTTATCTCTTTTTTTTCTTCCTTTTTATCACAGGACAAACGCCAAAAAAATTAGGGAGAGTTTTAGAATATATTAATAAATAAAATGATTGAAAATGAGCATTGTAGTTTTAGGCTTCATGATGTTTATAATTTTATTTGAGTTGGTTGAAAATCAGGCCCACTTAATTCTTTCAATGCGATTTAAAGAATTAAAGGTATGGTTTGACAAATAAACAAAGAAAAAAAAAGATGAATAGTTAATTAAAGTTTTAATGATTTGGTAAACTATTTTGCCAGATATTCATATTGATTTGTGTACCTTTTCAATTTACTACCAATAATGGGAAGATGACTTGAAGAAGAAATGAAAAGGTACGAGATTTGATACATATAATAATGCATCCCATAGTTTTTATTTCTTACATAATAAAAAATTGAGTTGTAGTTTTAAAATTCAAAATCTTCATCAATTGGATGAACTTTGATCTGTGAGATTATTCAAAAATTAATTAGCTTTAGTAAATTCAAGGGCTTATTTATTCCTGACAATGATCCAAAATTAGTTTGCTCATAAGCGGTCCAAATTAAGAGTGAAATTTTATTTGCATTTTACTTATTTTCATAAATAAAGGCAGGAGTAATATTTATGTTATAAGAAAAAATTAATATAATTCACGAATATTTTAGGTATATTTATAAGAAATTGTAGATAATTCAATATAATTTCCACCTCGACTGTTTTTATCTCATAGGGTTTTTCAGTGAAGTTTTTAATAATGTATGTACATCATACAATAATGTTCAAAGGGGAGTGTTATAAATAATATTAGTTTATGGACATTACTATTTAGAATAATTAATTATTTATTTATGTATATCTTTTGTAAAGTAGACCAGTTATATATATGAGAATAAAGTTTAGGATTTATTGACCGTATCGTTTCTTTTCTCTGCGCCGTCTCTTCTTTTTCTTTTCTGTTTTTATTTTTTCTTAGTATATGCACAATCTAATTGGAGGAATTACAACAAAGGGTTTATTTATTCTTGACAATGATCCAAAATTAGTTTTCTCATAAGCGGTCCAAATTAAGAGAGAAATTTTATTTGCATTTTGCTTATTTTCATAAATAATGGCAGGAGTAATATTTATGTTCGAAGAAAAATTTAATATAATTCACGAAAAATTTAGATATATTTATACATCATTCAAACAAGTTCCCTTTTTTCTCTCTCTTTTATAAGAAGTCAAGTATGTGCTTTTAAAAAAAAATAACTTGTAGATATAATTTCCATCGTTGGAACTTCAATTAGACAATAATGAGAACTGATACAGAAACTGTAATTGGTCGGCCCAAATCGAAACTTTGTTGGTGTAATGGATTTTTTCAGCCCAATTGATTTCAATGTTAGTGTTTTATATGGAAAGGGTTTGGGCCTAAAGGAATTGAAACTTATAAGTTGTGAAAGAGTAGGGAAAAGGTGAAAGATAAGGTAGTGGATTATTAATTAAATAATTAATTGTTGGCATAGTATTACGTGCAGCAATATGGTTGGTCGATGGATTAGATGTGAAATCTTGGATTCCCCAAATGGGCTGTTTCGTCAACATCAGTATACGTCGCCAAATTTAATTTTCTTCCTTTTTATATCAATGAACTAAAACTTCTTAATTAGATGATTTAGATGTATTCATGTTACAATCCATATGGATTTGTATTAGGTAAACTCAATTCGGTTTCGGCCTAATTAACTTGTTTAAATTATCCGTTTATTGGATTCATGTAAATTAATTTGATTTTTTTATTCAAAATTTAAGATTATAATCTTCGAGTTTATCCGGTAATCTAATTTAAATGGATATGAAAATGTTTAATGTATAAATATATTTTTTTCGACTTTATATTTATAAAAATAAATATGCAAAATGTATAGATAAAATAATTTTAACATATAATAAATAATTAAATTTTATATTTAACGTTGAATAAATTTAAATAAAAAAATAATTATATCGTAATAAAAATATATTATAATTATTTTTATTAAATAAGAGAAGAATCGATAAATATGATAAATACGGATTTTGTACACAAAACTAAATATTTTCTACAAATAAATTTTATTTTATTTTATTTTTTATTTGGTTAATTGAGTTAACTCACACAATTTTTAGACTAATCTCATTGAGTTTGAGTTATTTTAAGTTCAACGTACTTAGACTAAAATTAATTTGACCATCATCATTTTTTCTTTTGAATTGGTGTTGGAGTCAACTTGTTAGCATTCCTCTGATCCGTAAAAAAAAAAGAACTTGTTAGCATTCCTAACAATCTTCAAATATTTTCTTCCATGTTTTAAAATATTACTAGTATTATATTGCTGATATTACTTTTTCATTATTTTGATATTTATCAAAGAGCTTTAACAAATATGTAGCTTAAAATAAGAGATCAAACATTGGATATGTACATTTATAGAGTTTGTTTTAGATTTCAACAAACAGAAATTAACACACACATATATACATGCACATATATATATATATATCATGAAAACATTCAATAATTATGATATGGAGTTCACCCAAATAAACACGATAGGTAGCTATTCACACTGAAGAAACACGTACTTGTTCATAAATAACAGAATATAATATAGAATTGAAACCCCTTATTCACCCCCTTAAAAGGCCTTATAAGAAGGAGGGTGCTCCAACTTATATATTGAAACCCCTTATTCACCCCTTAAAAGGCCTTATAAGAAGGAGGGTAACTTATACACATTAAAAATACTACATTAATACTCACTGCTATATATCAAAAATGTCATGTACGTCAGTGGGCCAATATTTTAATTGTTTATGTTGTTCTTTACTTTAAGTCCACTTTAGTATTGGGCCTGTATTTATTTAAATTAGGTTACTTTAATGTTGAGACTATATTTAGGTTATGTTGTGGAGAAGAAGAAAATGAAAAGAAATACTTCAAATTCTAATTCTCTCTGGTGTCTTTCTCATCCTCTATCTATCTCTAATTTCTCTCCCCAATTTTTTCATTGTTCTTCACCTTTAATCTTGGAAAAATTATCAAAAATAGCAAAACAAGTGTGATCATTACAAACAACTATAGGCTATGATTATTGAAGTTTATTTGTTAGGAAGAAGAAGAAATAAAAAAGAATATGCGTTCTTCTTCTTTAGCAGTAAGATATTTACAATAAAAATGAAATACTATAAGATTTACTCCACTTAATAAGCATTAACAATGAGATTTACTTAATAATATAAGATGTTACAATTAATTGTTTTCGTGGGTATACTTATTAGTTTCTCCTTATAAAAGACTAAAAGCAATAAACATTGAAAAGTGGGGGGAAATTCATTTCAATATTTATTTGGGG
>JAPKLX010000009.1:5972601-5991883 GCA_026898415.1 Leonotis leonurus | reverse complement strand
GAATTGATAGGTAGACTCAATGTTTGCCATCTTTCTTTCTTTCCATATATCCATTCTCCCTCCTCTCGTTACTGTATCAATTTAGTATATATGTATTTAATCAAATCCACCGCGTCCCAACCTCAATACATAAAGGCCATTTTATAGCTTCTTCACACTCTCTCCTTTTCATTTACCAAATCACTCTGACTTTGTAAGCTTTTATGATCTGCGATCCTTGATATTTTTTGTTTAAAGTTCATTATTATTGTACTCGTCAAAGTTCGAGTCTTTGGAACTTTCTTTGCCTTACTATGGAGTTGGTAATGTGATTGTGGGGTTTTGATCTTCTGATGCTGTCACAGGTGAAAGCAAATGGCGCAGCTCTTGCTTCATGGTACTCTTCATGTCACGGTCTATGAAGTTGACACGCTGGCAGTTGAAGGGGGTGGGAATTTCTTGAGCAAGGTATAATTTTGATCGCCAACTCTTCTTTTGGTTGATTTGTGCCTTTTTATTTACTTATCCACTATGTTTAAGTGGACAGATCTTTCTCTGTTGCAATTTTCACTAACTGTCATGTTAATGTTAGTGTAGATTGATGACTAGTTGAACCTTTATACTGTTTAGTGTGGATTAAGTAATCTTTGTGCTGAGTAGTGAACAATTTTTAGAGTGTGTACCAAGAATCTTTACTTTTGGATATGAATATCCTATTATTTTGTCTTCTGCTTGATTATCTTGACTTTTCAGAGTAGCGGGGTTCTGTTTCCCTTGTTTGATCTCGCTTCAAGTAATTAAATCTGAGCAGTTTCATTACTTCAAATTCTAGGTTTTGTGTGGGATGTTATAAGAGTTCATATATGGTGTCTGTGCTCTTTCTGGAAGTTCCTCTCTCTAAATTTATTGAAATGGATCTTGCGCTCTTTTATATGATGACCTTCTGTACTTTGTGAGTTCTTGCTCTAGAAATCTTGAACTATGACTATACTTTTGGTTGGCACATTTCAACTTTATACCATTTTTGTTTGTTTTCTCATTTTTGAACATCTTTGTAGTTTGTAAGTAATATCGAGGAGAAAGTTGGCTTCGACAAAGGAACTCCCAAGATTTATCGAAGAGAACCCCAGCAACCCTGTATGGAACGAGTTTTTCACATATACTGTGCACATATGGCCTCAAATGTGATATTCACGGTCAAAGATGACAATCCCATTGGTGCAACTTTAATCGGAAGAGCTTATGTACCAGTTCATGAGTTGCTGGATGGAGCTTATGTACCAGTTCATGAGAAGTGAAGATTCCCTTATCTGGAGGGAAGAGTTACGAGCCCGACAGATGTTGGGAAGATGTTTTTGATGCAATCACGAATGCGAAGCACTCTATTTACATCACTGGTTGGTCTGTTTACACTGAAATCTCTTTGATTAGGGACTCCCGAAGACCAAAGTCAGGTGGAGATGTGACTCTCGGTGAGCTTCTGTGGATGTTAGGGTTCTTATGCTTGTGTGGGATGATAGAACCTCTGTGGATGTACTGAAGAAAGATGGTTTAATGGCTACTCATCATGAAGCGACTGAAGAGTTTGAAATGGTACGGACGTGCACTGTGTGCTGTGTCCCCGCAATCCAGATGATGGTGGAAGCTTTGTTCAAAGCTTCCAAATTTCCACCATGTTTACTCATCATCAAAAGATTGTGGTGGTCGACAGTGATTTGCCAAGTGGAGAACCAGACAAGAAGAGAATTGTGAGTTTCGTTGGAGGCATTGATCTTTGTGATGGGAGATTCGAGACTCCCTTCCATTCCCTTTTCAGAACATTGGATACAGCACATCATGACGATTTTCATCAGCCTAATTATACTGGAGCTGCAATCACCAAAGGTGGGCTGCGGGAGCCTTGGCATGACATTCACTCCCGATTGGAAGGGCCGATTGCTTGGGATGTTCTGTTCAATTTTGAGCAGTGGAAGAAGCAAGGTGGAAAGGATATTTTAGTTGACTTGAGGGAGCTCCCTGATATCATTATCCCCCCTTCTCCAATCACGTTCCCCGTTGACCATGATACATGGAACGTGCAGTTATTCAGATCGATTGATGGTGGAGCCGCCTTTCAATTCCCTGAAAAACCTGACGATGCAGACCAAGCAGGTCTTGTTAGTGGGAAGGACAACATAATTGATCGAAGCACTCAAGATGCATATATTCATGCTATACGCAGGGCCAAAAATTTCATTTGTATTGAGAATCAATATTTCCTGGGAGGCTGTTTTGGCTGGGAATGTGATGATGTTAAAGTTGAAGACATCGAAGCATTACATCTCATTCCCAATGAACTGTCATTAAAGATCATTAGCAAGATTGAAGCCAGAGAAAGGTTCACTGTGTACATCGTGGTGCCTGTGTGGCCTGAGGGGATTCCCGAGAGTGCATCAGTGCAGGCTATACTAGATTGGCAGAGGAGAACGATGGAGATGATGTATAAAGACATCATTCAGGCGCTTAAAGCTAACTGCATCGAAGAGGATCCAAGAAATTACTTGACATTCTTCTGCCTTGGTAATAGAGAAGTGAAGAAGAGTGGAGAGTATGAGCCCTCCGAACAACCTGAACCTGATTCAGACTATCTAAAAGCTCAGGAGGCTCGACGTTTTATGATCTACGTTCATGCCAAGATGATGGTAGGTAATCTTTGTCTTCTTATCGTATTTACTGCCAAGAGGAGGAGTAAAGAAATTATCTCGTAACAATTTAATATATCTGATTTGTTTTGTTTTTTTCCCTTGCAGTTGATAATGAATACATTATAGTTGAATCAGCAAATATCAACCAAAGATCCATGGATGGTGCTAGGGATTCGGAGATCGCAATGGGGGCCTACCAACCGTATCATCTAGCAACGAGGCAGCCAGCACGGGGTCAGATCCACGGATTCAGGATGGCATTGTGGTACAAACACCTTGGCATGCTTGAGGAATCTTTCCTCCACCCTGAGAGTGAGGTGTGTGCGACGAAGGTGAACGAGATGGCTGACAAGTACTGGGATCTCTATTCCAGTGAAGAGTTGGAGAGTGACCTGCCAGGTCACTTGCTCCGTTACCCCGTTGGGATTGCAAGTGAAGGCCAGATTAGGGAACTGCCGGGTGCGGAGTTCTTCGCGGACACCAAAGCACGCATTCTTGGTGCTAAATCAGACTGCCTCCCTCCCATCCTTACCGCCTAAAGGCGTCGACTCTTGCTTTTATTACTGACTTGTTTGCTTACTGTTGGACTTGTATTAGTAGGCTGTGTACTTTATATTTGCTATTAATTATAGTAAAATATGTTGCTTCTTTCACTGGTATCAGAATTCTATCTATAGTTTATCAAGTGAGTTCATTTTCAAGCCTACTACCTATACAAACTGTTTGAATTATTTCGAATATTTTCCAAGTCACAACTACACCAGAAAAGCTCATACAAATGACATGACTTGTTGTAGTTAGGAAAAGAGCTATCACTTAAGTTTTAATCTCTTAGCATTAATGAAGTTCTGTTCCATACATATAATAGGGAGGAAGAAGAAGCAGAAAATGACAGTTTTGATTAGAACTGGTAGAACAATAGATTCCACTAGTATCTAGATGCTTACATAAGAATACATCCAAGATAAAGAAAAATCTAAGTTGAGGTTCTCATTGGCTCCTTTGAAACATGCATGAATCAAGTGGGTTATCCTTGATGTGAATATGGAAAAAATTAAAAATGGTTGTGATTGATTGAAATTTGCTAGTCGAGCCATTACCATTAGTACATGAAGGTATGGATGGGCATGAGTCCTGATCATGAGACATTCAAATAGTTGAAGTTATGTGTCATTTTGTCGTTAATTATTTTATTTTAATACTAGTAACTAGTATATTATATAGTATTATTCAGTTTATTTGGTCCAAACTCAATACATCTATCGCCCTATGTTTGTGTAATATAATCAATCCAATCCATTACGAAACGTCTTCCTTAACTCTATGTCGTGCTTTCAATTATCCTGTCGTTTGCAAACTAGATATTGCCAACTCCCACTCAACTTCTATACGTGTACAATTTAGGAATAATTTTCGTACACTAAAGTACTGATTTTTGATTGCTTTGTTATTTTGTACATGAATGAATGTCACGCAATATATGAATTTTGAATTTTCCATTTGTAACTACATATGATAGGATCTATTGTTGGCCAATTTTTTTAAATTTTTTAATAAAATTTGTGTGGTGTGTCATAAATGTGCCATGAATTTTTCCGAAAGATAAAAACAAAGTCATTATGTTTTTCCAATGCAATAATGCTATTTTTACTGATTTTTCCGTGTGTTCTAATTGGCAACAAACAAAAAAGTGAAATATTAGTGTAGTAATTAGAAATTCGACCTTTAATAGAAGAATGCAATGATATTTGTTCCAAATAAATATCTGAACATTTATAAATTCTAGAAATGTTTTATTAGGAATCAATAAAAATGCTCTAAGTGGCCCTTCGAGTTTTAGAGGCGTACCCAAAAAAATAATCAAAAACACCTATTATAGGGACAAATCAATTTTGTTTTATTCACAACTATATATAGTCATCTTATTAGAAAAACGGTTAAATCTAAATGTCTTGTATTTCTTCGCTATAAGATAAAAGATTTTTTTGACAGATTGGCAATTCATTATTTTGTTAGGCATGAATTGACGTGATAAATTTAAAGCCTCAATTGAAATAATTCCAAAGCCATTTCTCTCAAATCACATGATTCAGTTCAAATGGATTCCAAAAAGATTTTATAGTCCAAAATGGTAATTAAAACTCCTTCATTTCCGTATTCAGAAAATTCCATCTCCAATGAGTTAATAATTTTATCAAAATAATTTAAGTGGATTTGCGGAAATTGGAAATAATTGTTAGGGTGTGTTAGCTAAGTTAGGTGGTCCAATAATGAGTGTAGAATAGGATAAAGTAGTTGGCGTGAGAAAACAGTGGTACTATTCAAAGTTATTGACCCAAAAAGAGTAGAAGAGACATAAGTTTGATTTAGAATTTGACAGATGTTAATAAGATAAGTATGGTTTTAGTTGAAGATTGATGTAAGCACGACACCTATCTACAATCTTCTAACATCTTAAACTTTAATTTGGAGAGGTCATGAAGATTCACACACCTCACGCACATGGTTGATAGCAGGACACCTAAAAGGAAGTACCAGAAAAGGCATAATATGACACACACACACATACGCACACGTTGAAGAAACTAAGTAGAGAGAAAGAAGCTCAAGATTAATCATAACATGACACACATGCATGACCTGATGCGGTTTTGCTTTCAGAGATATGCTAATACTAATTTTCTGTTATTAATTCTGATTTTTGTACTCTGTTTTATATTTTTTTCCCTTTGTTCTTTTGTTTTTTTTTTCACTTTTTTCAAATTTATTTTGTTAATTATAAAAGTTATATAATTGTTATTTAAATATATTAATTAGATGAATAAAAAAAATTCAATTCAAGACTTCAAGTTAAACATTACTCTCTATCCACCGGCGGTTTCTAAGTTAAACATTACTCTCTATTCACCGGTTTCTTAACTATTTTAACTGGACACATAATTTTTTTTAAATAATTTAATCTAAAGTGTATTGTGTATTAAATGAAGTTTTGGTCATACTTGATTTATTATATTTAATTAAATTACGAGTAAAAGGTAGATAAATTAACTTACTGAAATAAAAGAATCAAATAATTCTATCACATTTATCACTCTTACACTACTTTATACACTCTCTTTAATAATCGTGCTAAAAAAATTTGTATCATGTTTATTAGGATGGAGGGATTGTTAGGAAGTTATAATGCTTTAGTTTCTTTAAAAAGATATTAATGTAATATTATATTCTAAATAATAATTTCAGTAAATCAGTTAATAAGGGTTGACTGACTACCATAAATTTTCGCTAACGTAAAATTCAAATTAATGATCCAAAAATTTCCGAACTAACAAATATAAACCTTCTATTTTAAACTAACTCCACAAATCTGGAACTAACGCCCCAAACGAAGAGCATGAACTAAAACACATAATTATAACACAAAACCAAAAAAAAGTCGAGACTTTAATATGGGTTATGCATAAACCACATAGACATACAATAACAAAACAAAAACAACAAAATTATAACAAGCTACACTCTCAACCTACCGAAATTGATGTAATAGAATAAAAATGTAACTCGAAAGACTGAATTTTGACACAAATGAACTGTCAAGAACACACGACAAAGCTCGTTCTAAGAATGTGGAAGAGAACTCATTCATTCCCGTATAAAGAGAAGATTGTTGGGAAGATTAAATCGTTTGTTTAGAGTTGGACTGTTAGGAAACTGACGTCCACTGAAACCAGACTGAATTTTTTATTTATGTTGTCTAATCCTCTTTTTGTTACTTTTCAAAAAGAAAATCTTAGTGAAGGTTGAACTCTACCTATATTTATAGTAGACGTGAATTTAAATTAGCGGTTATGTATAGTTGTTCGTGTTAGAAATTCATACAAAAATTCTCTCCGTTTAAAGTTAACATCATTTTTTCTATTTTTGGTACATGAATTTTATATATTTACCCCTTTTCAAAATAATTGTTGGTGTTCCGACTAACTCTTAGTTCTCGAAAATGATTATACAAAATAGTTAAAAAAAATTATAGAAAACAAATAATAGTCATCAACATAATAATATTTAAATTCTAATTATTTTCAAATTTCTTGTACAGAAATACTCTTGTACTTATTTTTTATATTTATAAGTATGAATAGTATGAATCGTATTGAATCATACTATTCATACGTGAGTTTTATTAAAGTGTACGTATGTATGATATCATTCATACTATTCTTAATATTTGTACAATTAAATTTAAATAGAAAAATATTTATGATAATTTACACTCAAAATGACTAGAATTTAAATAATTTTTAATTATTTTGTATAATTAACATTCGTGACCATATTATATTTTACATTGGTATATGCTTTTCTCTCCACGCCTAAGACTAAACATCAAATATTTCTCTTCAAATAGATAATACTAAACATTTAATTTCATATAAACATTAACTAACACTTAATTTCATATATCCATTAATTAATAGAATTATCTGATATATTGAGGATGCAATGCAATGCATACGTACAAAAATAAATAAAAGAATAAGTGGAATTCATTAATGTTAAGTATCATTCACATGTTACTTTAATGCAATTTGCATTGTATCTGTCAAAAGAAATGAAAAGATAGTGATTTTTTTCTTGACCAGATTTCAACATCCTCATGCCATTGCCGTGCGGTTCACTAATGCATACTTCCTTCCCTCTTTTCATAATTAAATAAAAACCCCATTTTTCTTTTCCCTTTTCCTTTCACTTTCCTTTCTCTTCAACTACTTACTCCATTCATTTTTCAAACAACTACTTTATGAAACAACTCTAGCACCCCAGATTAGTCCAGATTCTTTACACCCATAGCATAGCATCATATATACATACATGTAATATTATTATAATCATATACAAATATTTGTCCTCAAACCAACTCCCATACCGTCCCCACCAGATTTTTCCTATATAAAAAAGACTACCAATTTATGCAAAATTGCTCTGCTGCATTCTAAAATATTTCTCTGACCTTTTTGTTCTTCATGACTCCGACGTTGACCTCTCAGGGTCTGGTCTTGGCCACCGCCATGGCCGTCTCCGCCGCCACCGCCGTCCTCTTCGATCTCCTCCGCGAAAAGTACTTCCCCCCCGCCTCCTTAAATCCTTCCACTCATCAAAAGCAACTCCTCAAATCTTGCTTGTCTTCAGGTATTAATTAAAACTTTTCTTATTGAATTTATATGTACTTTGTTTCTTTTTTGTTCCGTATAATTGTTATTGCGTGTTTTATGAGGCTCTGAATCTTTGGTGTGTTAGGCATCAAGAAAAGTGAGAGAGAACAATCGAAGAAGACGAAGAAGAAAGTGAAATTTGCAGAGGATGTGAAGGATCCGAAGGGGAATGGCGAATTGTACAGAAAGGTAGGGAGAAAATCCGATGAGATTCAGAAAAATTCATGTGGGAATGAGATTATTGAAAAAATTCCTGCAAATCATGCTGCCTTGTATAATGGGATCTTGAAGGGTCGTGTGCAGAGAATGGGCTGTTCCTATTGAATATTTCATTCATTTCCGATCATCATAGCTAGCTTTTGATTTTAATTAGTCTTACTTGGTGTTTGTAAATGGCAAATTATTGTAAATACAGTCAACCGTAGAAAGAATCTTCCATTTTTTTAAACAAAATATTATATGTTTAAAAGTATGCAACCATAACTACAAGTTCTGGCCTAAAATTTTGCCCAATCAAGACTTGAGGTCCATCAATGAGGCAACAATTATACTAATTGCATAATAGCCCTCCAATTCTCATAATTTATACTTTCAAGTGGATGGTGTTTTTTAATAATATTTTCATTGTTTTTTCTTGCTTGGATGATACGGCCTGTCTTCTTCCAGAAACTTTCAAGTGGTATTTTTTGTTTTCTTTCGTTAATTGTTGTTTTTTTTTCTTTCACTTTTTGTAATTGTGTTTTAGTTTGAGATAAGAAATAATATTCAACTAAACAGAGACTTTCTGTTCTGGCAAAGTATATTGAAAGACGAAGAGTAATTTGACAAATTAAGCGATAAAAATGTACCGGATTCAACATTAATTGCTTACATAATTGACAAGGCTTAACCAAATTCAAAGTATCACATAGTAATCATATGATTTCTTGATCGAATCACAAAGGACATATATATAGATAGTAATGGAGTTTTATACTACTATGTGAGATCATATAAGGTAGAAATTTGGGATTTCCTTATATATCAATATCTAGAATTATTTTGCATATTAGTACTACTTTTTTATGGCTCATAGACATGACTTGAAAGATATGGTATGGCTGCATTGAATGAACTGGCATATTGGCTGTAAATGGGAAAAGAATCTCTAACGGCCTCCTTACCAAATTTTTTCTAACATGTACAATTGAATGACGGTTTTGAATATTTTCTACATGATTAATGAAATTTTTGACAATTCTCTGAACACGAATATATTTTCTGCAATACTTTGAGTTAGATGTGTGCAAAATTAATTATATTCGAAAAATCGAATCAAATTAAATTTAAATTTAAATTATGTTTGATTATTTTAAATTTTTTTATTTGATTTGGTTTTATTTTTGAATTGAATTTTTATTTAGTTTATACGGATTCAAATAAAACTAAACAAAAAATTCAATTATTTTAGTACTATTATAATATACTACTCCGTCCGTCTCACTAAGCATGACACTTTTTTTTCTGGCACGGTTATTAAGGAGAGTGTAAGAGTGATAAAAGGTGGTAGGGTCCACACCTTTTTGAAGGAATAACTTTTACTCCCTTTGTCCTGCTAAATGCAGCCACAAGGGATCCGGCACGGAAATTAAGAAATTAGAGTGTTGTGTTTTAAAAAAGTATGAGAAGTATTTTAAAGGTATAATTTTTTTCTTTTTGGGAAAGTGGCCACTTTTAGTGGGACGTCCCAAAAAGAAAACGTGACCACATTTAGCGGGACGGATGGAGTACTATTTATGGAATGTGTCAAACTTAGTGTGACATGCTTAGTGGGACGGAGGGAGTATTATTTTTATTAAATAGAATTATTTTATTTTTTAGTTATATTTTATCTTATATTTCAAATTTAAACATTACAAAATCAAATGTAAAGTAATACTTTAATATTTTTTAGATTTAAAAAAAATAAAATTATAATATTCAATAAATTATGTATCACTATTCTTGAAAAATATTGAAGATATGCAAGACGGTTTTTTATTATAATTTTTAATTTTAAATTTTTTAAAATTGATTTTTATATATTTTTAATATATAAAAATTATTATATATATGTGTGATTATATTTTAATAATTAAGTATTCTAAAAATAGAAAGAAATTAGTTACAAAATAAAATATTCTTACAAACTTAACCACACCAAAATAAATTTGATTAATTTAAATTTTTTGATTTGATTTATTTATTTTTTTCAAATCCATTTTTTTTTCTTCAAAATCTCACCATACTCGAATGTTCGCCCTAATTTGACTTCATGCATTTTACCCAATCATCTCATTTTTCTTTCTTCTTGAAATCTAGTGTATAATCATTCTCTTAAAGTTTGATGTAAACCAATAATATCTAACTGAACACACACCGTAAGGGGACATTTAGGTTGAATTCCTTCATCAGACTAAAAGCCTGTCCAAATATATTATTTTGGTGTTTAAGGAGGAGTGGGTGGTAATTTTATAATGGATAGAGTTAACTAAATATAGCTACGCACCCGAACATCCAGCTACGTACATACATATTAGGTGAGCGATGAAATCTCTTCTTTGTCGGAGAAGAACAAAACTAGGACCAACAAGAGCCTTATCTGAAGCGGAAGGCCTAACCCTCAGAAGCGATCGATTTCAGGAAGGAAACAAATCATATGGCAGAGAACTGAAATATGGATTTCTCTGCCAGGTCCTTTTCCTTCCTTTTTTCTATCCTATAATTTGATTCGCTCTTAAAATTCTGTAAATAATAACAATTAATATCGTTATTTTATGGAAATTTTCAGTGATTTATGACAAATCCTTCCTGTCATCGACGCTTATCTTGGGACCCCACTTTGCAGTTCGGACGCTCGCCGCTTCGATTTTTGCGGTCTTTTCTTCGCTTTAATTTGGGTAAGCTTTTCTTTTCCTTTTCTTTAATAGCAAGATTGCATTTTTAGCTATTAGATTCAATTCTTATTTAATTGTTCTTTTATGTTTTCTTTCTTGGTAATTCGATATGGAGAAGGGTTATATGGCGCAAATTTTATTCATTGCTTTGCAGTTATTTTACTATTTATGATGATGTTTGTTTTTCAATCAATGTGTTTTGGTTAGGTTGTCTTTGTTTAAGTTAATTTAAGTAAGTTTATGATTTAGATAAGTGAGCATCCTGGTTCTTTTAGCAGACATAATTCAGTTAAATGCATACGTGTTTGTTGAAGTTATGAATTCTGTTTCTTTGCATTGCATAAAATTAAATAAGAAATCGAAGATCAAATAAATTGGTGTTTCTAAGACATAAATGATGACTCTGCGTTATCGAAATAATATTCACATTTTCGAAAGTTTTTGTTAGAAATGGATTTTTTTTCCCATCTCAAAGAACACATTGAGCAATGAGAAACATATCAGAAACCTATCTATTCATCACTCTTGCACCTCTGTTTTCAGTTGAGAACTGCAAATTTTTTATATGAATCCTCTTGCAAATTGCGAATATGTATTAAATACTATGAGATCCTTACATAACCATGAGGCACTATATATTTGTGTGGACAATTGCTCTACATAATCAGCTAAAGCGTAACCATTTTCGGAACTAAGAGCTTTTGCTTGATTAATGTAGAAGTCATCTATCTACCCACAGGCTTCTGATCTCCTTTCTTGTTACTAGATAGTTGAAGTGTATTTATTATCTTTGCCATGTTAAGTTAATTTTATGACATTGGTGCTGTGAATTGAAATGAGAGCAGCAGTTGTCGAAAGAGGTGGATATATAACGGAATCCTAGTGGAAGCCAAAAGCTACCATTAAGTAGCTTTTGGTCAGCCAGCACCTGAAAAATGAGATCTAGCCAAATGTGCTTGGGCAGGAGCAAATCCTCAAGAAATATGCCTACTGGGATTCAAGCCGCTCAAGGTGCTGGCTGTTCAAAAGAAACAACTGAATTTGTAAATCAAGGTCAGTTTATTATTGGCAATAATAGCTGTGCTTAAATTTCTCCAATGTTTCAAAGGAATTACTATGCTTTTCTTGTGTTAATTTGGCACTGAAATGGCTAGTGGTTTGATGGTTACTAAATAGTGTTTCAGTTTTGGGTATTTTCTTATTTGCAATTTTTTTCGGCTTTGGCCTAATCCCCTTTTCTCCGCTGAATATGAAGACGATAAATCAAATATTCTTCCCATAAACTCGACAAAGAGGACCCCATCTTTTTTTCTCTGCCTTTGTTTCATCTGCATACTGTCGATAACAAGAAAATGTATTGTCGTCAAATCGTACCATTTATACAACTCGACAGAGTTAGTTATATAATATAGTTTTTCATCGTTGAGTACTTGCTCGATTCCTCTCATGAACTTTATTCTTTCATTTCTAATGTCATTCATGATGTACTTTGCTATTTCTACGATAAATGTATTCTCATTTGTATAGGCTTTTGGCTATAGGTCTAATTAACTGGGATGAGATCAGACAGAAATGGGTAGGGGATAAGAAGATAACCCGTCGATCTCAGTTGTTGCGGGCTTTCAAATTAAAGTAAGGATAAATCAATCATTGATCCTTCCCATTTTTAGATTCATTTTCATTTCTTTTTCTCTTTCTTTTGTTACCCCTAATCCAACCATTTCCCCCAATAATTTACTTATTAGTATTAACCTCGATCATGTACTATGAAAATGAAATACGGGCTATTGACGATATGCACGTGATTCTTTTTCTTATTATAAGATCGCCCTTCTGTATGGCCAGAAAGCTCCAGCTTTGCTTCGCGAATTCAACCAAGAGCAAGCATAAGTTGCTTAACAGCAACAAGTCATTTCCTAAACCTGTCCCGCTCGGGGTACATACCTAAACTCCACTCGTATATTCTTGTATGTACGTACGTGCAACTAGAGGCCTAAACTTGGCTAGGCTGACTATTTTGGATGGAAAACTTGCAGGAAATGGTGGATTTTTTGGTTTATGTATGGGAGGACGAAGGGATGTATGAAATGGTATAATGAGGGAGACAAACGCTTCCTTTTTGCTGAGAGTAAAAATAGTAAAATTCCATGCAAGTTCAAAATGTCCCATTTATTGAACAAAAAAATCTTTTTTTTGCTGTAGATATATATATTTGTAGGAATATTGTAAAGTTGGTACCATTTTTGTTTGGTCCTATTCAAAGAGGTTCTTCCACTTTTATTTTTATTTTTCACATTTGTCGATCTGCAGCTTGGTGTTGTTACAACGTGCATCCAATATTCGATTACATATTATATATCAATCAAAGACTTAGAGCGCTGTTTAGTAAGTTCTAGAGTTTGTTTTGCAAGGATATGAAAGTAATTTGATGTTCTGTAATAATTAATTGATAACCGAATAAGTTCAAATCAAACGTTATCGAAAAATGGTTGAATAGTATTGATAATGCAACTATTTCTTTAAAGATGTGATAATGTATTACCAATTTATGTAACAAATTGGGACATGAATTAGATGAAATTACAAAAAACAGTTGGAACTCTAATTTTTTTGATGAAATTACTGTTGTTAATTAATTTGAGTTTATCGTGGATTTACATAAAAAGAAAGTTTTGAGGAGAAGAGCGGCAAAGTACATATGAGTATACATGAACAAATTAAATATATAGTCCTTATTGACGATTCATTTTTTATTTATCCTTATCAATTTAGTCATGTCCCATTAATTAATATTTGAGTGATTAAGAAATATATAAAAAGATTAAATTCGTAAAGATAAGAAATGAAAGATTATGGATAAAAATATAAAGATTTAAAGGTATTAATTCTATCAATCTTATTAAACAAACCAAACAAGTCCGTTGAGGACTACTTCTCCAATTTCTCCCAATTGATATTTTAGAACTAAATTATAATTGGAGGCCACATTTCCTAAACACTAAAATATCATTTGTTTTTTGGGTTTAGACGATCTTTGAAAATATGGTGGGATGCATCGATTGGTTAGGGATCAAAGCTCCCCTCTCGAATAAGATTACAGTGAAGTTTTACCAATTTTGTTATTTGTTAAAAGGTAAATGGAGAAAACAATTGATGGTCTGTCTTTGGTAATGTAGTAATGTGTGGTGTAGAATTGGACTGAAGACAACACAGACTGGTGCGTTAATCCTCTTCTAGTTTAACCTGTCAGTCTATTTATAGATTGTGGAGTTATAAATAGATGTGGAGGATTGAAATGTTCTAGTTTTATTTTTGGATGTTCAATCTTATTATGTTTCTAGGTTGTTTTTATATTTTTTGTCAATAATATTTTGATACTCTTGGTACCTTTATATTGTTGTGTCGTTGATCTCCCTTCAATACTTTTTTTTTTCTTTGATTAAAAAAACAATTTGTATGCTGCAGTTTATAAGATTTCAAAATAAGTTTGAAAAAAGAAGAGTCAAAACAAATATTGTGAGAGTAACATCATTATATTATATAAATATATATATATATATATATTGATTTTATTTAGCCAACTCACAATCAATTTTAGCAACTCAGCTTTCATTTTTTCCAGGTGTCAGGACAATTAATCTAACAACAATAATCATTATATGTATGTACATTCAACAAGAAGCTAACTTTTTATGATTCGAATTAAATTTATCTTAGGAAAGTTGATTTTGAGTTTTCAAGCGTATAAATAACATGAATTTCTACTAAGATTTCCTGTTAGTTATGCTCTTAGTTAGATTTTTGTATATTTAATTAATTATTAATAATAGGACCATCATGGAATAATATAGTTTCAAAAATTCTGGGGACTGACTATAAGCGACAATGCAACAACGCGATTGTATTTAATTATTGACTTTAATTAATTGCTAACTCTTTTATAAGTTAACATGCGATTTATTTAAAAAAAACAATCGATTATATGCATGTGTTGAAGCAATGGTAAATTGTTTAATTAGTGTACAAAGTGAAATATCTCATATTCATCAATTACGGTCTTGGAAATTCATTTTTTAATTATAACATCAGATCAGTATTGTTTTCAGATCCCTCTATATACAATAGCTCTTGAAGCTATACATATATATATAATAGGCATATAAAAAAATCAATACGATATTAGATATGAAGCCTACAAACTTTGATAAAGGATAGTATAGTCGATGGGTATGGAACAACAAGAATAATACTATTGTTAAAATTGGGTAAATTAAAAGTAGTAAGAATTTGAAATTTCCAATTGGGGCATGCAGTTCCATTGAATATTAGACATCTTTGAATACTTTATTGAGTCGTATGTGCACGTTACACATATCAGAAAACACATAAATTAAAATAAAATTAATGAATGGGCCAATTAAGACTATAGTACTGAGACTAGCTATATATATATATATATATATATATATATATTCTGTATTATACACTTGATGTCCCATTGGATTCTCCCATGCTATCAAATGTCGTACTTGATATAAATATTGTTTTTCCCACTGGTAAATTAGGTGACCCTTTTGCTTTAATTACTGTTTAACTGTTCAATTTCATATCAACATGTATTGCTACCCAAAATAGATAGCCCTTCTGTGCTGGGGGACCCTGCCTGCACCCACCCTGGTTTAACCCCTTAATAATTACAGACTTACATCAACACATGTATTCTACTTAATTTGTTTATTTATTACTTCGGACTGAAATTAGTATTCTATTAAATACTCCATACTGTATGTATCTTTATGTCAATAATTAATTAATTTATATATTATACAGACTGATGGGTAGTTAAATAGGTCACTACCAACACTCTGATGCAACCAGCACCAATCATTCTTCCAGAAAGTGCTAAGTAGGGTGCGTGTATTGGCCAAGTGGTAGTGGGGTTAATGTCCAAAGTCTAGGTCTTGGATTCGAGTCTTTCATGACGCGGTTATGTAATTTAATATTAATGTATTCAAATTATTTTTTAAAGTGCTAAGTAGAAAAATAATACTCCCTCTGTTCCACCTCAGTTGTCCACTTTGCTTTTGGCTCGCATACCAATACCCATTTTATTCCTCTCACAACTACTTCCCACTATTTTCCACCTACTTTATTACACTCACAATTTTTGTCCAAAAAATGAAACAAGACAACTAATGGGGGACACCCCAAAATGGTAAGTGAGACAACTGAGCCGGGACGGAGGGAGTACTATTATTCTTTCAGAAATAGTAAAAACATTCAAATTAAAACAGCAGCAGTAGTGGATCATTGATGTCAAGATAACTGCACTGTACATGTATAATTTTGAAGGTTCTTTTAGAGCTAGTATCAATTTTTATCCATGTAATAACGGATTTTGTTTCGAACATAATCCATACTACATATAAATATACATTATTTTAGTTTTATTAATCAATTTGTAAATATTGAAGTACGATATATATATATAAGATTAATTATTTGGAGGGAAACAGAACATGTTTTGTTGAGCAATGCTGCAAACTCCATACCGATTAGCATTTCCAATAAAGTTAGTTAATTTTCCAAGAAGTTGATGGGAACAAAATTTGAAATATTCAACCTTTCGTCTAAAAGTTATGCCTCCAAAGTCAAATTATTTTATTTTCTCCTTCACATATATACATGTATTATTGTTGACTGGCTTTATATGAAGTATAATATATACTCTCTCACTTTTTTTTAAGTTTACTATTTTGGTATATTTTTTAAAAATTTAGATAAAAAATGTACTCTTTCCGTTTCACTAAACTTGACATAATTTTCTTATTTGAACGTTCCACTAAGTTTGACACATTTCTAAAATAGTAAAAGTTCTCATTTAAAAAGGTGTGGACCTTTTCACCTTTATCACTCTTACACTACTTTATACACTCTCCTTAAAAAGGTGTGCCCAAAAGTTTTGTGTCATGCTTATTGGAACATAGGGAGTATTATTTTTCTTATTTTACCCTTACTAGGTATTACACCCGTGCTATGCACGGGTTTATAATCTATTTATAAATAATTTATAATATAGATATTTAAAGAAATCAAAAATATTGTAATCCAATTTTATTTGGTGGTTTTAAAACCGTAATCGATAGTACTCTTCTCAATTGTCACTATGCCGCGGACAATTCGGTTACAGTTTCAAAATTTGAGAACAGAATCAACGATTTGATACAATAACTTCGATTTATTTTACCTCATTTAATTTCTTATTTTATAAAAAGTCGTTTTTTATTAATTTATAACAACACATTAAAATTAAAAAATAAGATAATATTACATAACTATTTAAACATATGTGTATATTGATAAAAATTCATAATAAATATATTTGAACTCATAATTATTTGTCGTTATATTTTGTTGTGAAATTCTAATTTTTTTATATAATAATAAATATTTGACATAATTTTATGTAACAGCGAATTAATAGAGCTGGTAAATTAATAGAGCTCCTAAATGGAATGACCATTTGTTTTCCATTCTATGTTTCACTATTAAATTTAGTATTTAATTAATATTTATAATAATACATTAAAATTAATATTTTTTAAAAAACTATACTCCTTTCGTCCCACTTATTTAAATTCATTTACTTTTCACATTTATATTAATATTTAGTTGTAATATTATTTGAAGAACATGGTTTGTGCTTTATAATTTTCTAAATAAAGAAATGTGTCTAAATAAGTGAGACAACTCAAAAAGGAAAATGTGTTTAAATAAGTGAGACAAAATCAATATATGTTAGTGTTGAATTTATCAATAATACAAATTGATTATAATTATTAGTATTAAATATTAAAAACAATTATATACATTGATCAAATATGACAAGTTTTTAGTAATAAATAAAAGATTAAACTTAGATGTAAGAAAATAAAATTAGGAAAACATATTAGATAACATTGAAATTTTATAGTAAAAATAGATTGAGACACTATGTCTAATTTATCTTCATGCATAATATTAGAACATATTATAAAGAGTATTCAACTTTATAATTAGGAACATTATAATTTAGTAAAATATATTATATGTATAAGAATATGTATACATATAATTATTTTCAATTTACTAATGTGTTATAATTTTTTATATTAAATCTATATTTTATATAACATATATCAAATTAAATGTATTGTCGAGATCTTTAATTTAATATGCATAATATTGCAAATATTTCTACGAAGAAAATAAATAATTTTAGGAGAAATATGTTATAGGAGAGAGAAAATAATCTATAAAGTTTTAAAAATTAATAAGCTAAACGCTAAACATAAACCAGATTCAGTTGTACATGTATATTATGATTTGTTCAATGCTCAAGTTATCTTGTTGCTTTATTGGTTCACAGTATAACCTTTCTTATTAATGGTATAAAGATCAAATCTTGTTAATGTTTATTTTTAAATTTAATAGTTGTCGTATTATATTTGCCATTGAAATTGAAGTTATTTACAAAATTTGCCACTCAAATTGATTTCAATTGAAATGCTTCATGTTTTATATATATATAGATTTAATATTTTTATAATATGAAAGTAAAGTGTATGAATGCATTTATAAAAGTGTGAATATAATAAATTGATGAGGTTATATAAGTAAATGTAATACTCCCTCCGTCTCACCAATGTAGTCCTTTCCCGATTGGGACGTCCCACAAAAGTAGTCTCATTTATGTTTTTGGCAAATTTTATAACTAAAAAATTAAGGGTATTATGATAAAACTAATAAAGTAGAGAGAATAAAGTAAGATATTAGTTTGCGTATAGAAAAGAAGAGGGACTATATTGGTGGGATGGAGAAAATACTTCATTGTTATTCGTAAATAAATGAAATAGGATAATTATTAAAACGGACAGAATATATTGGATTCCTAATATACTAAGCTGTCAGGGGTGAAAAGCCCAGTTGAACCTATAAAATTGTTAATCATGTTTTTATATTTTGCTATGAAAGAATAAGTAGCTAGCTAGTACTCCCTATCTAATTTTCCTACCTCTCACAAAAAATAAGAGAGAAAAAAAAGTCTGCAAATATATTTTTAGTTGATATATAAATCATACACTAGTAAACTCACCCAACAAACCTTCTATACTCTAATACAGTTTTACATATTGTATATTACTCATATATAAATACACATCAGATGTACGTGCGTATATATAACTTGTACATATTGCTTCTCAAATCTTAATAGGATGTAGGAATAACAAAAAAAAGCACTAGTAGGGACTGAGAATAGTAAATCCCCAGATAGCAAGCATTATTGATTAGAAATAAAATTGGGATCAGTTCAAGTTTGATGAGCAGCTACAGTCATGAAAAGCTAACATTTTCCCAAAAGGAGAAACTTGAGATACATTATTTTCTGTGTGAAAGTGTAATTTAATCTGACAATGGGTAAAAATGCTCACATTACAAAAGGTATATGTAAGAA
>JAPKLX010000009.1:5825953-5967601 GCA_026898415.1 Leonotis leonurus | reverse complement strand
GTAACTTGAGAGGTAAGATCGATCAGATATTATTACCAAATTCAGAACTGAGATCTTATGAAATGTACTATTTGTCTTGGTCAAGTAGAGGTAGAGTTATTAAGTCTCAATTATGTAGTGATCATGAATTGCATCATTTATGCATGACACAACACAATCCATTTGTGTATGTCATTCCACATGATGGAGAATCTTCATACATGAATTCATTTGATCATATCGGGACATCATCTTTCGGATTTGGAGCATTGAGAAATGATTGGCAAGATTCTTTAGATGAAATCGGAAGGATAGCAGTTTCCTCTAGATGGTCTGGTGACGTCTATCTCGGTGATTCTCAAATTCTGGACCTAAATATGCCTCCATACTCTAATGAGCTTATTGATGAAGAAAACTCTAACAATGATGATGAAGACTATATCGAGGAAGTGGCAACAGAATCATTATCAGAAGAATCATCTGATGAAGAAGACGAAGACAGCATGAACACGGAAGAAGACATAATGGTTAATCAATCAATACCTAATGCATTAGTTCCAGTCATCCCAGTGGGTGCTACAGAAGTACTTGTGTCACGTGAAGAGGCTCCAGAGATGAAAGCATTAGGAATGGGATCCTACTTTGATAGCAAACAGGATATTAATATTGCTTTTGGGTTGTGGCATCTTGAGAAAAAAGCAAAATATGATGTGATTCAATCGGATAGAAAAAGGCTTGTGTGGGTATGTGGTGCTGATCCGAAGAAATGTCCTTTCCAAATGCGGGCTTCGTTCCACGGCGATGTTTGGTATGTGCATGGTTTTGAATACCACACATGTGTGTATTCAATTGAACATGTCCCCCCCAAGATGATACACTCCAAAGTAATTGCTGCATATTGTGCAAAGAAAATGCGTGGAACTTGTGAAATTATAGTTCCGAGTGCAATTCAAGAAGACCTGAAAAGGAGTTTTGGGGTGCAAATCAGCTATGACGTTGCACTTAGAGCACGTAATTATGCTCTTGAGATGATATACGGTGGATATGACAATAGTTTCAAAATGTTGCCAAGTTATCTTCATATGCTTGAGAAGCATAATCCAGGGACTATGACTGATCTAGATGTGGGAGAAGATGGGAAATTTCGGCATTTATTCGTTGCACTTGGAGCATGTAGAGCGGCTTTTGCATATTGTATGAGACCGGTGATAGTAGTTGATGGTACTCACCTCAAGGGCAAGAATAGTGGAATTTTATTTGTAGCAGTGACAAAGGATGGCGACGAGCAAGTCTACCCACTGGCCTATGGAATTGGACCTATCGAGAATGACGAATCATGGACGTGGTTCTTCACACGATTGAGGAGAGCATATGGTTGCATGCCGAACACATTGATCGTATCTGATGCGCATGTTTCCATATCCAATGCATTGAGTATAATATATCCAGAGGCATCTCATGGACTTTGCTATTATCACTTGAGTGGTAAGATAAAACGTTTTGGCAAAGTGATTGCTGGATTGTATCTCAGAGCTGCGTACACTTACAAGGTGGAAGAGTATGAAAAAATAATGAGAACGATTGAACTTGCCAAGCCTGAAGCATACGCAAAATTGATGCAGGTTGGTCCAGCTAAGTGGGCTCGATCGATGTGCCGTGTACGTCGGCATAGTTTTTTGACGTCTAATTCAGCAGAGTCGTTCAATTCTCGTCTATTGTGGGCAAGACGACTACCCATTTGCTCTTGTCTAGAAGCCATTAGAATTGCACTCGAAGAATGGTTTGCAAAAAGACGACAAAAGGTATTGTTGGATGATAATGTCCTCACTTCAAATGTGACATCCAAAATTCTTGAACAAAAGGAAAGAGCAGTTACTTATAAAGTAATTTGCATTAGTGATGAGTCGTTCAGAGTGGAAACAAGTCGTCAAAGAGTGAATGTTAATCTTCGTTCTCGTACATGTTCGTGCATGGAATTTCAGATGGACGGAATACCGTGCTCTCATGCCATCGCTGCAATTCAGTAAGTTGATCATTTATGAATATGCTTTTTGTATTATTTAATTTATTAGATGTTTACTAACTTAATTTTTTTGTAGATATTGTGGGCAATCTATTACGAATTATGTAGAGCACTACTATACTCGTGATACATTACTGCAGGCGTATAATTGTACTATATTTCCCATACCTCATAAAGATGAGTGGGTGGTTCCACATTTCATTTCTAGTAGAGATGTATTACCTCCTCCCTTCATTCGTCTCCCAGGACGTCCAAGAATGAGTCGACGAAGATCAGGACATGAACAACGAGGAAATAGGATTCGAGCTCCTAGACGATGTGGTCGTTGTGGAATGCAAGGGCATACAATTACGAGGTGTACCAATGCTTCCGATGATGAAGAATATGTTTTTCATGAAGATTAATTAGAATATGTTGTGTTATGTTATGTTATTGCTTTTGCTACTAGAATATGTTGTGTTATGTAATGTTTTGGATATGTTATCTTTTGTTCTGTTTTGCATTGCATACTGGAATATGTTCTGTTTTGTTCTGTTTTTCTGTTTTGTTCTGTTTTGATTTGGCCTCGGCGCAGGCATGGGCGTGGCGCAGGCATGGCCCAGCGCAGGCATGACCTGGCGCAGGCTGGCCCAGCGCAGGCATGGACCTGGCGCAGGCATGGCCCAGCGCAAGGCATGCCCTGGCGCAGGCATGGCCTCGGCGCAGGCATGCCCTGGCGCAGGCATGGCCTCGGCGCAGGCATGCCCTGGCGCAGGCATGGCCTCGGCGCAGGCATGCCCTGGCGCAGGCATGGGCCTGGCGCAGGCTGCCCAGCGCAGGCATGCCCTGGCGCAAGCTGGCTGGCCTGGCGCAGGCTGCCCAGTGCATGGCTCTGCTGGCACATGGGCCAGCGGCCGCTGGCTAGCCAGCGGTCGCTGACCCAGCTCTCGTGAATTTCATGTTCTGCATCCCAGCGGGCGCTGGGATGCCAACTGGCGCTGACCCAACTCTCGTGAATTTCATGTTCTTCGTTTTTGCGCCTACCAAAAACAGAAAAACGCAACAAAACACAAAACAACAAAACCAAATATATAAATTTACATATTTTCATTGTCATTTGTGTCATCTGATACGGGAACACTAAAACTAAAAACCCAACATGCAAGAGATTTTCTAAATTCTTGAACATTTTGGTTTCCCCAACTAATTGACGGCGATCCACTAATGACACGTTCCGCAGACATGCATAGAAAGGGTCCGCAACTAGAGTCATCTGTTTGTTTGAATTGTCTTGTTTCATCCGGAGCTTTCCATATCAAGGACTTTTGAGAATGATGGATGTTTACAGTATTTGTACGCCAATATCCAGCGTAATCGAGGCATCGCCAAAACAAATCTAACAACGGCATCAATGTCTGACTTCTCGCCCTTTGTAATTCACTCTTGCCATGAACATATAATGAATCGTACAAATCCAAAGTCCAACTTCTCAAATCAATAATTGCTAACATGTAATGTTCGTGAGCAAGAATTGGCATGACAACCTAGAAAAATAATAAGCATTTTAATAAATCACATATAATTAAAACTCAAACTATTTAATAAACAAAAATAGTTACCTGAAGAGCTTGAATCCAAGAAGTGTGTGATTCACTTGCTAATTTTCCAAAATAGGAATCAGAATCGGGGACCCAAGAACGGATTGCAGTTTCCCAATCCTTTTTGGAATTGCGTTTAGTGGCTTTCATTATCATTTGAAGCTTCGTGTAGGCATGTGCAATTTCTCTCTGCATTTTAAACAAATTTTAATTAAATAAAAAATTATAATAACTAAATCAATATGTGATTAAATATAAAATATAAAATTATAATAAGTAAATCACTTACCATAACATCCGTGCCAAGAATAATGGTATTGTAATCATTCATTTCAGGGTATACATGATCACGATTGGCCAACCTAATACTCAACTTTCTCATGTATATATCAATGACCTATAAATTATAGTAATTTCATATCATATGAATTAAATATAACTAAAATTAAATATAAATAATTTAAATATAACTAAAATTAAATATAAATAAATAATTTAAATATAACTTAAATAAATAAATAAATACCTAATAATCAATAGGCTCCGTCATGTCTTCGATTCTCTCAAAATCTGCCCCGTCCACCACGAATCCACTAAATGCAAATTTCACTTTTGTGGTTTTGCTAAGACCTCTAAATTCCATATATCTAGCTAAAAGATCATCCGGAATGCTAGGTGGTACATCAGACGGTGAATAATTGCTAGGAGTAGGGAATGTAAATGTATCCAGTGCAGCGCGAGTATTTTCATTTAGCTATGTAAAAATTAATAATTAGATAAATAGGTGAAATAATACAATATTACTTTGCAACGAAATATATTCTTACCACTTGATACCAATCAAACACACTTGCCGTTGTTTCAGCCCCTTGATACATTCCATGTGAAGACGTTGAATACCGTTGGGGATCGCGAGTCGTGACAAATTGAGTACTAATATTGAGCTCAGATGTAGAATGACGACCCGCAAACTGACAAATACAAATATTTCAAATAAGCACATGCATAAAAAATATTATAATAAAAGTAATAAAAATATTAACAAATAATTTTATAATAACTTGGGCAAAACCGAGCGTCGTATTTGCTGCAGCCGTCGTCGCGGGCTCGGATGGCGTATATCCAGGACTAGTAGTCTACAAACAAACAAAAAAATTCAAACACAATGTTTAATTCGAGTATAAATAATATATATATATATATGTATGTATATATGTTATACCTGTACTGATGTCTCGTGAAGTGGCGCAGGATTTTGATCAGAGATAGGCGGACTAAGTCGCCGTGTGTCGACGACGGGTGGAATGTGTCGTGATCCGGAGCACCGAAATGTATCAGCTAAATCATTGATCCACTTCTTCACCTTTGTTAAAATTCGAGTCTCAGAAGCATGTATTTTTTTATCAATCTCGTTCAAAATGACACGATCACGGTCGGTTAAAGTATAGTGTCGCTCTTCACTGCTACTAGATGATACATGGGTCGGTGGTGCTCTAGTCCTCTTCCCAGTATCACGTCGTCGACGAGGTTGCTGTCTATGATCAGAAACATCTGCATCATGCACATCTTGTGCCTCCGTGCGACTCGTGCTCCTCCTCGCACGATGTATATTTACTTGATCTGATGAAACTTGTTCACCTCTTGTCACCAGAGCGGTTGGAGGTACGTACATAACACCAAGAGGGTGCTCGCAATCTAATGATCTCAAATATGACAAGGTGAGTTCTGTCTCGTCAGGATATATGTTGTGGATTTCCACACCCTAAAATTATTTCAAAAAGATTAATATTTAGTTAAATAATATAAAAAAACATTAATTGATTAAAAACAAATAATTGATTGTAATATTACCTGTTGCTCAAATATTTCATCGATACTCTTAAAAGCTTGTGAACATAGTGGTCTTGTCTTGAAAGTCCATCTCAAACATCTTGGATATGATCCCGTCCTCGATAATCTCCCAGCTATGTTTCCCAAAGAAGGAACCACCTCGAGGCCCCAAATCATCAAAATCCATGCAGGTCCGTAGAAATGATATGAGAGCGTATCTTGTGTTTTGGATACGTAGTTTGTAAGGATTTTATAGGTGAACGCGCCCCATGGAAAGGCACTCCATGCCTCCAAATCATTAACCAAGATCCACATCCAAGGCGGAATATACTTCGTCGTGTCCAATCCAAACAGAACAATATAAGCCATTAAAATATTAGCGACACGGATGTATCCATCGCCATCGGGATCTGGAATGGGGTGTTATGTATCTGAAAATCGTCTAAGTAATACATCACCCCTTATATGCACACCATTACAAAAGGACATATATGCAGGAACACCACTCGGATCGTATGATGCTGAAGTATCAAAATTAGATGACCCAAATCTCAATCCACTAATAAGAGCATAATCCTGATAAGTGAACTCTATATTTTCCCCGCATATATGAAACCATAATCCATTTGGTTCACTAATTGCTCGGGATAAAATACCATGAAACGTGTGTCCCGACATTTGACCCGGATTCCATGAAATCAAATGTCCAAAAGGACCCCCTATAAATCTCTGAACTAATTCATCACCACCGATTGACATAAGTGTACTCTTAATCTTCTTTATTGTATTGATCTTATAATAGGTGCTGATTGCTGCGGTCTTATTTAACGAGTTAGGTCTTCTATACGGAATAGATACCTATTAAAAACAATAACACAATATCAATTGATACCAATATTTATTTATATATTGTTATTCATGCAATTAAATAATTATCTTATACAACAATATTAACAAACCTATAACACACAATACACATCAAATTAAATAAATCACATATAACAATTCATCTTTCAAAACCAATAACATACAATGACCATCAAATTAAATAAATAATATAACAATTCTTCTAATTCCTAATTATTCTATAAATTCCTAATTATTCTATAAGCATCGAATTAAATAAATAAATCTAAAATCCATTGTCAGAATAAATAATATAACATCCAATAAACATGCAATTAATTTAACAATCAATTAATTAATTTAATAATCAAATAATTAACTAAATTAGAGTGCAACCATGCAAGCCGTGGTGCAAGCAACTAGCGGGAGCGCCAGCGCGGCACCAGCGCAGGCACCGGCGCAGCACCGGCGTCGTCGCAGGCTCCACAGCCTCTTTCCCAACCCATCAACTCCATTTTTCTTCATATTTTCGCACCAATTCAATTATTTTCAGTCAATCATGCATCAATTCAACCATTCCAAACACTAATTTAAAATTTAAACTCATTCCCAATTTAAAACCCTAATTACAAGCCTCTTTCCCAACCCATCAACTCCATTTGTTCTTCCTATTTTCGGACCAATTCAATTATTTTCAGTCAATTCATGCATCAATTCAACAATTCCAAACACTAATTTAAAATTTAGACCCATCTCACTCAATTCCCAATTTAAAACCCTAATTACAATACAACATACCAATAATGTTATTAAAAAATTAAAAATATAACTAACCTGTGGCGGAGAATTTGAAGTCATTTTTGAATTTAGAAATCAAGAATATGGGAGTGAGCCGGTGAGGTGAGCGCAGAGCGGGAAGCAGCGCAGAGAGGGAGTTGAGCGCAGAGAGGGAGAGAGGGATGAGGTTTATTTTTACTTTTGGGGTTATTACAGTCCTTTTGAGTATTTGTTACATGATTTAAAAATTGTGAGCATTTCTTGCATGTAATTTTAGGCAAGTGAGCATTTTAAATTTTGCCCCTAATTTAATTGGTGTAAGAGGCCCATGATTTCTCAACACTGTAACTGTCCTGTCCCTCATTCTTCATACAGTACTCATCTTTGTCTTCAAATGCATAACCACATTCTCTTTTCTCTACTTTCTTTCATTTCCTAGCACATAATCATCCTTCACATTTCACAAATAAAAACTTCCCATTACACCATTCTACCTCTCCTCTTATGCAGCACCTTCTTCTTCTTCAATACTTCACCCATGGCCATGGCTCTTTCAAGAAACCGCCACCTCTTCCTCACTTTTGCTCTCGCATTTCTCTTCCTTTCTTCCTTTTCAGGTAAATTATATAATTTGAGCAGTAGAGGTATTTGCTAATTATCACATTAAACCTAGCTAGTTAGCTTAGACTATTCCTATATATGCCCTCTATTGCAAATCAACAGATTAAAGATTTCTGCAACTAGCTAGCTAGATAGGTTTTTCTTGAAAGTTTTGCATGCGGATTATTAATATTAATAATGTTCTTCAAATTAGGTGGGATTAAGGCATCATCATCATCATCAAAAGATGAGGAGGAGTTGAGGAAGATGGTGTTGGGATCAAGGCCGCCTGGTTGTGTCAACAGATGCATGAGTTGCAGGCCTTGTGAGGCTACTCTGGTAATTCCACCCCACCAGAACAGAATGAAATGGGAATTTTATGAAGAATCTTCTCACAGAGAGGATGATAGCTACTACCTTCTTTCTTGGAAATGCAGGTGCGGTAATAAGCTGTATCAACCTTAATTCCAGTATTTTAGTGGCATATTTTGTCATGTATAATAGCATTTCCTTCCATTATTGTTGACTTGTATTTTTCTGGGTACCTTATCATTATTAGTGTGTATTCGAAAATAGTATAAAAAAATACTATATAAATTTTTATTTTACGTGATAAAAAAATAATGAAACTATCATATTAAACAAATTAATTGCGTCTTAAGATTAATTAATTATGTGCATTAATTATATAGGATAATTAGTTAGACGAACTAGATATTCTTTATATTATGGATGGATTATTGTTTTAAGAATAGTTAGTGTTATTATTATTTTATCATTCTTGCCTTGTTTAATTTTGAATTGCAATTGTAGATATGGATATTATAACTTGTATGCAAATACTAATTACTCCAATTAAGTAATGAGGTTTAATTGTTTGTTTTTTCTTTTGGTAGTTTTTGGCATCTTCTTTATAAATATATATATGAGGTGAGGTGGGGGCTCGCATGCACCATTTTTGATATGATTGGACGTTTCAAAATTCACAAATCCACTTTTATATGTTTTTTTATTACTATGATAAGTCTAAAATCAATATGGGTCAGAAATGCATCATAAATTAGAACCAAACATGCATGGTGGCCGCTCTGTGTCCTTTCACTTCAATCCTTTATAACCATAAAACGACAGTTTAATTCAAGTTCAGCTTAATTTTACTACTTAACTAACTATAAGTACTAGTTCCTAATAATTTTAGGTCCTAATTATGTTGGCCAAAATATGTTTTGCCTATATTTTTATATACGCATGTCGTAACATGAATAAATTAGCTCATATTAATATTTTGTGTGCTGTGCATAATACACTAGTACTCTTTTGTCTATTAATTTAGACATAATTTGATCATTAAATTCTCGAATTTTTGGTCAAAATATGTTTAAATAAATAAATGGAAGGAAGTAGTAGCTATTGTGAAGACAAGCTCGCGCGACGACTATGGGCTTTTCTAAGTTGCCCACGAGTGTTTCTCTTCTGCTTCTGCTGATACACCTAAATAAGAGTTTGGTAAAAAGTAAAAGAATTAAAGGATTAATTTACCTTGGAGGAGCTAGCTAGCTCATAATCTTCCCAAACTGAATACTTCGGAATATCATACAAAATATAAAAATACCAACGACATGAACTAAGTAATATTAGATGCTTCATGGTTTCATCTAATGTACTTTTTAATGTATTCCATTTGTTCACGAAATTGTTAATTATTTTTATCATTTTGATATGTTTATAAAATTATTACACCATTTTTTTTGTATGTAAATCATTTATTAACTATACACAATTTAACTAACAATAATTTAATTTAATGTAAAAAGTATTACTTTATTCGTCCTATTAATTACGATTCATTTTCTATTTTTTGATGTCTTACTAATAATGATTCATTTTTTTATTGGGTAAATATTTGCACCGGGAATATTTTTCTTACTTTTTCTATAATAGGCAAATAATAAGTATTCATTGTAATCGTGTAAAAAGTAAATGATTTAGATGCATTATTTTATATTTAATTGAAGAATGTAGTTCAGTGCAATTAGGTTATAAATGTAGATACATGATTCATAGTGCACGTACGGTCAAAGTTTGTTAATGAGGTAAAAGTAGTGCTGTTTTTTCACCTTTGAGATGTGAATTCAGAAGAGTGGCTCCCATCTATTGATATATTTATATAGTGATCATGATTCATGAATAGACAAGATATGACCTTTGATTTGATTTGATTGCCGTATACATATACGCACTCCTTATAATAATAATGTAGTCAAATAAACCCACCTATACATATACAATGATTTAATTTGTTTGATTCTTTTCATTTCATGTTTATTTATCTTCACATTTCAAAGTTTTCAAGAATATTTATAAGACATTCAAATAAAGAATAAAGATAATACAGAGTATAATTTTATTGTGGAACGTGACAATATTCACATTTGACGATTGACGTTAAAAAAAACAATGTTCACATTTTGAAACAAAAACGTATAGCGTCATTCCCATATACATAGAGAGAGAGAGCAGAGTGCAGTGCAAGGGCTAATCGTGAGCAGAGCAATTATATTTTGTTCACTTTTGTCGGCTGAATTAATGCACATAACTTTGAGTGGAATCTTGTACTAATTCTGAATGGTAATTTTGATATCATCGCTTTATTTATTTATTTCTTGGAGTTGGACATTTTTAGAGGAGCCTCTAATTCAATATAGCGTCATAAAAACTAGGGATGAAATCTGGGCAGATAATATCCGCCCGATCCGAAGCCGTATCCGATCAAATTCGGATTCGAATCCGAAAATTAGTATCCGGTCAAATTCGTATTCGGATCCGGTCAAATTCGGATTCGTATCCGAAAATTTGAATCCGTATCCGGGATCCGATTCGATTACATAATATCCGACCGTATCCGAAATTATCCATATTTTGTCGGATATTATCCGCATAACAAATACGGATATCCGAATTTTTAAAATATTTATTATTTATATATATATATATATATGTGTGTAAAATATTTATTATTTAATAGTTAGTAATATAAATAATTAATTAAAAAGGGAAAACCTCTTAAAAATATTTATTATTTAATAGTTAGTAATATTATTCGAATCCGCTTAATGGTTTTTAAACTTTGCAAACTACTTTTTGCCGATTTTGAATTCTCAAATTATATTTCAAAATACATATTTTATTATTGGTAGATACTTGTGTTTAATTATTTAATTTATTTTGTACTTTCTCGATCCTAAAAATTATATATATTTTTTAATTGATACAATTCTTATAATTTGTATTAGTTCTTTATAAAATATTGTGTCAACAGTTTTTGTATGAAATATATTATCCGATTATATTTATCCGAATCCGATCCGAATCCGATCCGAATCCGTCCCGTGTCCGTATCCCGAATAATCCGAATTCGTATCCGAATCCGACTTTCCCGTATTCGAATCCGAATCCGAGAAAAAAATATGGGTTAGGATACGGGACAAGCACTATCCGCCCGTATCCGATCCGTTTTCACCCCTAATAAAAACTATTTAATAATATAATTTATTTTTAATAGCTTTTTTATATTAATAGCTAATTCTTTATACCTTAACTAGCTAGCTATGTTGCCACATTTAAGTCTTTTACCTATTAGGACATATATAAGTATACTACGTGAGAAGTAAGAAGTGAGAACCATTATTGGCTTGTCAATGGGTGGGTAAAATTCGAACCGGAACCGTTTAAATTAGATACGGTTCTAAAACCGAAATCGGACCGTTGAATATCGGATCCGAACTCGGACCCGGACCATTAATTAAAATATTAATGGTTCCGGTCCGGGAGAATACTCATGTGTATTATTGGGTATAAGTTACCCATGGGTTTCCCTATGTTTATTTATATAATTATTTTAGTCATCAATTCGTTAAAACGAATCCGGATTAGAAATAAATTAATTAAATATAAAATATTTAATAATGAAACTCCACTCTTATTTTATTTAACCATTATTAAAAAATCACTTAAATACCATAATTATTTTACGACTTATATGTGTTTATTGTTTGGGTACATTTATTATTGAATTATGACGTATAGAGTGTTCGTCTACGATTAAGGATGTAACACGAGATATTATAAAATATTATTTTTTTAAGATAAAAAATTGAAGGAAAAACAATGAAAAAAAAATTGGAAAAAAATGATCGGGCCGGATCGGACTAGAATCGGAACCGTACCTTACAGGTCGGGTCGGGTCTGGACCGACTATGAGTGGGTTTGTACGGGTCTAGAATCGGAACCATAACTTTAAAATGAACGGATTTTGATCAGTTTCGATTCCGATTCGGATAAAATCCACCCATTGACAAGGCTAGGGATACTAGGTAGCTAATACTTTTGCACTTGTCATATTTTATTCACGTCCTTATGTGTTTGTTTTATTCAATCCAATTCCAATACCAAACAGTTGGTCTCATTCCCATTTTTTCTATCTACCAACATGTCCAAAGCTTATCATCCCTTGGTTTATGTTTATTTTGTAGCTAGATTATTGCAGAGGTAAAACATGATGGCATGATGGTGTTTACTTTGCATGATAAAAAATACTGATAAAATTAATTCAAGTTAATCATATATTTACTTTGATAAATAAATGATGAATTACTTAATTTTAAATTAATTTAATAATTTTATCCTTCAAATACTCATCACCTAACAGATTTTCTTTTGATTTCTTTCAACTTTAGCATTGTTGGTCCCGAAACGAGTATACTGAGTGTATGAGGGGGGATACACCGGTTTTAATTTTTACAAGTTAAAAGCTTTGAGTGATCTCCTGTACTGAAGAGAGGAACTTCAGTTAGAGTGAATACTTTAGATAGCAATCCTTCAGTCTACACTTAATGTTTAACTGATGGACTAATATCTTAAGTGTTGTGCGGAATATGGTGGTTTTAAATCTTACTCGTTTGTTCAGAAAACTTAATGCAATATTTCTATTTTTAATTAATCAGTATTCAAAGTATGATAAATAAAGAATAATAAATACTAAAAGTAAATGAAAGAGACAGGATTTGGTTTGCGTGGTTCGGAGATAAAAACTCCTACGTCCACGTGTCTAGATGTTAGTCGAGGGTTTCCAAGTTAATGGAAAAATAATAGTCTTACAGTGATCAACGACAAAGGGTTAGACAATATATCTGATCACTTCTAGCTTCGAACTTAATCTAATGCTAAGACTATTTTTCGGTTACAGAGAAATCGCTAAAAAGAACACTAGAGAATAAAATCTGAAAGTTTGAGTGTTCTTGATAGAGAGCTTGAAAGCTTGAGAGTTGAGAGCGATGATAGCGATAGCGAGTTGTAAGATTGGGTAACCGATATTTGAAGCAGCGGGGTATATATAGCTCTCTCATAGAATGTATCCGTTGTGAGACATAGCTTCATTTGAATTCTTCCCGTTAGAGTCTTCGTCATTTTTGCCATTTTTAGTGTCTGTAATAAGATTGTGTTTCACCTACTGAGATTTTTGCCGAAAGTGGTAAGTCCTATAGAATAGACTGTCACTCAGTGGAAACTTCAGGATTGGACATCAGTGCAGTACTTCAGATTAAACTTCAATAGCAATGTAACTTTAGCTTCTAACTTCAACTTCAAAACTTCAGGACAGACTTCAGTTGAGTGGTCCTTCAGTTTTGGTATAGTCTTGTACCTTCAGTAGTGTCTGTCCTTCAGTGTACGTGAAAAATAGAACTTCCTAACATTTGAGTTTTCAGACAAAACACTAGAGATTTCAGTTTTGGACTTATTACATCTTTCAGAGGAAGTTTTGGGATTTGAATCAAAACACTTATAAATATTTCCCAAGCATAATTCTCTACTAGAATCATGTGAAATGTTGTTGTTTAAAACATTTTCTTCATATCGTGTCACTTTTTTATGGGAGAAAATTAATTATGCCCATTTTCCAAAACGTCAATGAATAAAATACCCACTTACTAGATATGTATTAACAAAATACCCATTTTTGACCAAATAATATTTTAATAATTACTTTCCCACCCAACTTTCTTTTTCTTCTATCTATCGCAACTTCAATTCCAATTATTGGTTAATAGATGGCTTTAATGCATGGAGAAAGTAATATTTTATTAATATTCTATCTACCGCAACATCTATTAACCAATAATTATATACTACCGCAACATCTATTAACCAAGTTGCTTCAATGCCAAAGTTGGGTGGTAAAGTAATATTTTATTAATTTTCCTAACTACTTTTGACCAAAATACCGCAACATTCATCTTCCCCACCCAACTTTCATTTTCTTCTTCTTCTGTCTACCGCAACTTCATCACCCCCACCTACCTTTCCTTCTTTCTGCACCATCATCGCCTCCCCTCTACGGCAGCACCATCACTACCGCAACTTACCATCACCGAGCCGTCATGGATTCCGACGAGGAGATTCCGCAGGAGATTCAGGTGAGTTCTTATTGATTATGCACGCAATATATACCCATTTAGCATAAGAAACATCTACCAATTTTATTTAGACGACTACCGCCCATATTAGAGCAACTACCGTGACCTTTTTGTACCTGTGGTATTTGTCTACGCTTGAAATATATCTGCGGTATTTACATAATATGGGTTGATATATATGTATGAAATGTTATGGCTCAATACCACCCACGTTATAGCATCTACCGCGGTCATGTAGTACCCGCGGTAGATGCAATCCCTTATGAGTTTGTGGGCGGTATTGACATAATAAAGTTTAGAATGCAATTTCCTACACAGAAATGTCAATACCGCCCACAAAAGTTTTACGATTCAAAATACCGCCGGTTTGATGTACCGGCGGTAGATGCACTTTTGTGGGCGGTATTGATGTTTTCCGAAAGAACAACATATATAATGTGTAAATATGTAAATACCGCAGACAAATATCATAAATTGAGAAATACCTCAAGCATTTATTGTAGCAGTAGTTGTAAAAAGCGAGAGGTATTGAATATGTAAGAGGTGTAATAATTAAACTATCATTTAAATATAACTAACTCAAATGTCTCGATAAAGGGAAAATGTAAGGAATCTTACCCAAAATTCAATAAAGTGGGTAATTTTCATATATACATTTGTTGTTGGGTATTTTCTACATTTTACTTTTATAAATTGGGTATATTTACCTATTAACACCTTTTTTATTCGGTTTTCCGGTTTAAAAGTATGTGATTTGATGATATATCATTACCTCAAATTCACCTTTTTATTCGTTTCTTTAAATTTGGATATTTGATGGGATGATGTTTCTTAGTTAACGTCGTAATTATTGGTATAGATGTTACATATGAACTAAGTGAACTCTGAAAATCTATATATGATTCAATAAATAATTAAATATCATTAATATATACGAATTATATTAATTGTTGCGTGGATTATTGTTTTAATTTTTTCATGAACAATTATATAACCACTCTTGAAGTGTTTTTTCTCTCAAAAGCACTCTTGAACTAATATAATCTCTATACAAAATGGCGACCACCTATATATAAATTGTAAATTAAATATTTTAATAATAAAATAGATTACTTCCCCTAAAAAAATAATCGATTACCTTTTTTATTATACAAATACGCAGATATTTATAGTATGTACAATTAATTGTAAAATAAAAATAAATAGTAGGGGATTTTATAAAATTTAAAGGTTCCATAGGAAAATCTTGCAAAGAATTGAAACATATCCTTGCATTATTCTTACCCTCATAAAGTACGTTTAGTCCAACTATAAATTAGGTTCAAAGAATTCGAAACAGTTTAATTATTTTCCATATATGCCTACTTTACATTTCTTCTTCTTCTTTTTTTTTTTCAATTTTTAATTCCTTTCCTTTTTACCCTGAGTATTTTAGTTATGTTCATTATTTGATTCAGAGAGTTAGATCTGAGTTAGATCTTAGATTGTACTCCTTCTGTCCCATTATTATTGTCATCTTTATTAAAATAATGCTTTATTTTAAATTTACAGATAAATTAATTGTCATTAATGCTAGCACTTGAATTGAATGAGATATTTCAGGACTTGTATATTTTTTTTATTGTTACTTTTTCAATTAAAACCATGTTAAATACACGCTCCATGCATGCCATTATTTTTTAAATATCTTTTACAGAGCAAAACCATGTTATAAACCAAGTTTTTTTTGTCAAAACATATTTGAAATTATATTACAGAGCAAATATATTATATTAAGAATAAACCAACCATTTTTAAGATGAGTGATAATATAAAATAGTCAAAAAAGATTGTAAAAAATAAATAATAGCCACCAACATAATAGTTAAATTCTAGTCATTTATAAATTTTTTATACTAAAATACTCTTATAATTATATTTTTCAATACGATACGTTATTTCGATAAATTTTAACAATTTAACAAGATGGGGTTGGAAGAGAATTTTGTTTTGTGGACTAAACACTAAAAATGGGCCCCCACAAATCTCCTCGTTAACGGCGGTTCTTTCTTACGGCCACTCGATCATCATTCATTCATGGGAACATTTTGCAATTATTGTTTCTCGTGTTTTAATTCGCCAATCCTTCAAAATCAGTCTCCTTGTTTTCGGTTACAGTAAGTACTAATAAAAATCCCCCACCGAATCTGTCACTCTCACTCCTCTTCACACCACAAGGAGGGACTCGCCTCCATAACCATAAACATCTCTTGCTAACCGGAAACAAAACAAAAAACAATGCTGCTGAGAAGCGCATCGTCCCCAATTTTAAATTCATGGATGCCCAATTCGACAACCGGGTCGTCACCCGAGTCTGACTCCCTTCCGCAGTTAACCAGAACTCGCTCTTTCTGCCTCTCCATGTCGTCCGAGGATGGAATTTGCCGGACCACCCCTACCCGATTAGACCCGGATACCAAGGATCCAACGAAGCGCTCGCGGCCGCCAAAGCCAGCTAGGATAAAGGACCGGACGGAAGACCATGAATTGGGGAATGGCGGCACTTCGGCTGCGCAGGGGAGGGAGAGGTTTCCGCAGACGCTTGTGGTGGGGGGCGGAGTTGGGGGCGGCAGCGGCGGGGGCGGGGGCTTGTGCAGGGGCGGGATGGGGGCGGATGAAGACGGGTCGGGTTCGCGGGATCCGGGTAGCTGGCGTGGGCGAGAAAGTACAGACGTCTATTATGAGACCATGATACAAGCTAATCCTGGGAATGCTCTCTTGCTCGCCAATTATGCTAAATTCTTGAAGGAGGTTAATTTCTTCTTCTTCTTCTTCTTCTTCTTCTTCTTCTTTTTTGATTCAAGATCGATGCTATACGCACCTTTAGACACTGATTCTGCTCATAACTTTTGTTTCTTTTGACATTAAGTCACAAAAGTAGCCAACTTTTTTGAAGGAATACATCAAATGCGAAATTTTTTGAAGGAACCCTTTTAGCAATTTTATTAGTATGTTAAAGTTGTTATCTTTTCAAGAACTATTTTGTTTGTGCTCGTGTGCGGTCTTTAGCCTAAATGTTATGCTACAGTTTTGTAGTTGTAATTTATGTTGTTGATTTTGGAATTGGTTGATGTGTTGGTGTGAGCAGGTTAGGGGAGATTTTGCAAAGGCAGAGGAGTATTGTGGAAGGGCGATTTTGGCTAACCCTGCTGATGCCAATGTCTTATCACTCTATGCTGATCTAATATGGGAGAGTCAAAAAGATGCTGCTCGAGCCGAGGCCTATTTCGATCAAGCTATCAAAACTGACCCCAATGACTGGTAAGAGAATATCAATTTTCCCCTTCTTCACTTCATCATCATATATGCTTTTCAATCTAGTTTAATTATGGCGAAAATCTTTGTTATAATTGTCATGACCAGCTTTTCTGCACTGTTAGACATTGAATCCCTATGATAATTATCTGCAAATGTGCTCGGGATCACCTTTGGACATTCCCCTCGAATCATCTTTGTGGTCCTTCCAATGAATGTTTTGGTCAATTTTTATGGGGAGTGTGACTCACCTATCTCTAATTTATGGCTAAAGTATGCAATGAACACAATGGGTTTTAATTTAATTTATGATTAGACTGCACGGTTACAGTTCCGAGTAGGCTATTCCTTTGATTGACAGATTACTTCACATAACGCACAAGTAACTAGATGATACGTTTGTGAAGTTTTATGCGTTGGACCTTAACTTTGGATTAATGCTAAAGAAAACAAAAGTGATACAACTGATATTGTTTCAATGGAGAACATAAATATCTTTTTGTATGCGTTTTCTCTGTCCCTTTTGTGTTTGCGTATTGCGTATGTAGATCTAAACTTAAATGTTTTCCTTAGTTTCTCCTTTGGAGAAATTTTTTGATGAGATGTATCAATATTTGTTCCATGATGCAGTTTTGTTATGGCTTCATATGCTCGATTCTTATGGGATGCTGAGGACGATGAAGAAGAAGAAGTAAAACAGTCATATGGAATGGAGAGGAGCAATCTACCATCAAAGTTCTTTCAAGAAGAGACTCACGGGCCTCCTCTTGCTGCAGCTTCTTAATCTAAGCCTACTGTTGCTTCAATTATCCACACAACACCACAATATAGTACTAATGAAGTTGGTTAATGCCTTGAGGAGATTTTGCTCTTTGGTATGTACTTGTTCTGTTGTACATATTAAAGAATACAGATGATTCTAAATGTAACATCCCTCTCTCTATATTCAACAATGGCATGATAGTCTTCTTCTTCCCTTTCGGTCAAGTAATCGTTCCATGTTTTTAACATATGTGGTTTAGGTGCCTCCCATTTCGGTTGAGTGGGATTCTTGTAAGTTGAAGGGGACATGGAGAATATATTTATCAGTCTTATTCAAATTAATATGGTGGTTTAATTTTCTTGAATTTTTTTGGACCTTAGGTTTTTCTTCAAGTAGCTGATGATGAGGGTCCCAATCCAATGTAGGAAATCTTGAATTGGTGCAGCAAAATTCTCAGCCGCACTTGGTGATTTGCCATATCTTTTCCCTGTCTAATGATCTTGGATTTACATTTTATCAAATAATTCATATTTATTACTAGGACATTATTTGAAATCTCGAATTTGATATTTTGAATTTTGGTTGGTAGTTTGACTATGTTACTTGGCAGCAACCAAGATTCCAAACTGTCTAAATTATGTATAAAAGAACTCGTATTTTATTAGTACCTCGGAGAAAATAAAAAGTAAATTATGACTTAATATTCAAATTATTAGAATTTTAATTAAATATAACTGAAAATAAGTAGTATAAAATTATTTAAAAATATCAGCAGGTATCAATTTCCTGCTAACACAAAGTTATGCATTTTAACATAACACTTACCTTTAGAACGACCAATAAATTGAAACTAAATTAAGAATTAAATGTCGGCTACTGTTTTATGAATTAAGGTTATGAAACTCCGATTTTGAATTTTACTTTGGGAGGTTGCATGAACTCTCTCTTTGATATTACTCGGTTCATTAAATGGGTCCAGTTTAGATATATAACTTTGAATAAATTTTGATGGGCCTGAGATAGTTAGCCCAATTATATATGTAAATAGATTAACTGTATGCAAATAACTGAAATAATAGATGGCCAATAAGATTTATTTATGACACAATTTCTGAAGTTAAAAGTAAATGTGGAGGTTTATGAGGTCCACTAGAGGCTTCTACATGTAGCAAATAAGAAACAATTTTCAACATTATGAATGATTCATCATATTGACATTAGACGAGGATTGGTTGACGTAATCTCCGGTGTCACATATCACCTTTATATCTTCGGATTCGGTGCAAATTAAGTTTTAAGTAAAATGCATTTTTACATATTATATGTAATATATTATTACATATAATATATCACCTTGGTCCATATAATATATATAGGATTAGGATAGTTGTGATTGATTATACGAGCTGAGCTGTTAACACTCTTTAGCAACAGACCTCAAGTGATTTTCATGGTTTCTACGTCATTCCAATCTGCAATGCATCATTCATGAATCATGGCAAAAAAAAATTAGATACGTTGTTTGAGAACAGAGGGTGTATTTTTAGCCAATTTTTATTCTCAGCATTTTTAATTATTCTTTTAAATCCTTAGATCATTATTGTACGTGTTACACAAAATCTGGTACCACAATTGATTTTATTGTTGAGACGCGGCTTGGTCAAGATGGCTTATTACTTTATTATTTCCTATGTAAATGAGAGAAAACTGGCCAATATGATCTTCTACCCTAACTAAATTGTGAATGCGACTTTATTTTGAGTATTTCTTCAATCTTAATCACCAAAGTCTCTTCCTACTAATTTTCAGAGGAAACTACCCAATAAAGTTGGAATCTACCAGAATTCTTTGAATGATTTGGAAAAATAATTAAGCTAATTAATTTCTTCCAACACCATAACATTTTCGATATTTTTTTAGGTGACACCGTCACTTATTTTACCTTAAATAGAAGTATAACTTATTACAAGATATGAAAATATATCAAACTAGCCATTTTTAATATATTAAATCAAAATATTTATAACCACACATATAAATATAGTACTAAAATAGTAATCATTATTTTGTTTTATTAACACTCTTAACCTTTTACTATTTTTCATTAGCATGTAATTTGGTATGGGAGTAACGGGTTGATAGAATTGGGTAGCCAGAGGTTATTTTGAGGAGAATGATTATTAATTTGATTATTTTATCAATGTATATAAATGGTTTATTTTGAGTTTGTTATATGAAATTTGCTAGAATAGAAGCGCGGCTTATAAGATTTTAATTATTTTACAACATTAGGATGTCTATGTTAAAATAGGATGTTGTGTCCTACTTTTCTGTTCTATATTTCATGTTTTACACAATTAAATTTTAATTTTATTTTATATGCTTTCATTTAATTTTCTATGTAATATTATGATTTATCTCACTCAAATAGAACATATAATTATTTTTTAATATTTAATGTTGATTTTTATTTTCAAATGATGGTTATTAAAATGTTAAATTTGATTGTGATATATGAAATGTGAAACACAAATATTAGACACTTTATCTCATCTCCGGTCTATGTTGTGGAAAAGAAATTAAGATATGAAATAGAAGGAAAATACAATTAATTTTTAAATGACAATCAAAGTAGATGAATTATAATAGGTCCCTTATAACCTATATATGGCGATCGAGTTTAATTATAGTATAGGTGGAAAATCAAAAGTAATTAATGATTAAAAAAATGTCAAACTTTGGTAGCACTGAGTTTTCCTCTTAATTAAAACTGATTACCAGAAGACACGTCTTACGTAAAATGCATGGTTGATTCATTCCAACATTGGAAAATTCAAATATTCTTCACTACAACTCCAATTTATTCTACGGGTTCCCATTCCTTGCTTAAGCTCTAAATTCATGACCCATTTTCCTCTACACTGCTTCAGTTCAAGATCTACGTACTTCACTACCTATATATACCCTTCTCCCTATAACCACATATTTCATCATCATACATATATATTTCAACCTTAGCAGCACTTGGTTATTATATACATCTCTACTTCTAATACTCATACAAGAGCAAGAAATGGCTAGATCACTCTCCTATTTCATTATATATAGTGCTACTCTTGCGTTAGTTGTTAACCTTGCAGCAGCACAAACTGTGCATGTGGTTGGAGATAGCTTCGGATGGAGTATTCCCCAAAACCCTTCCTTCTCATATGCTAATTGGGCTTCTGGCAAAACTTTCATGGTTGGTGATATCCTAGGTAAATCCTTTTTATTTATTTATTTCATCGTATATATAAACACACATAAGAATTAAGATCATGTACCGATAGTTCTAACATGTCACATTTGTTGAATTCGAATCCTCTAGAGTTCAACTTTCTGACGAACCAGCACGACCTAGTACAAGTGCCGAAAGCATCGTACGACGATTGCAGCGACGACAATGTCATCGGCAACGTCATCACTGTGGGGCCCGTCAACGTGACACTCGACACCGCTGGTGAACGCTACTACATCTGCTCCTTTGGCAGCCACTGCGAAGCCGGTCAGAAACTCTCCATCACTGTAGTGTCATCATCCACCACCCCCGGTGGCGCGGCTCCTCCTCCGACCATGACGCCTTCCCCTCCTCCTCCCACGTCCACCACCCCAGCTCCCGCTACTCCAACCGCATGCCCCCCGGAGACGAACGCAGGCGCCCCCACAGCTGGAGTACAGCCGCCGCGTGCTGGGCCCACTACTCCTCCCCCTCCCTTTTCAGCCTCTTCTACTTCTCTTGCTACCAGCTTCTTGGTTATCGTCATCTGTGCTTCCTTAGCCTTCCTTTTCTGAGCAACATTCCATTTTACTAATTTTTGGTTATATATGTCCTTTTTCAATTCCTTGTATATTGTACGTTCAGATTGAGTGCTGATTGGTTGTGGACCTGTTGTGGCGCCCTTTTGTATTATTTATTGTTTCTGACATCAATAAATAAATTCCTTTATAACAGAATAATAAGTTGTGTCATTTTTGAATCTTATATCCATTAATATTTTGTTTAGCAAGTGTATGAATGAGACTGTCTATATATTTTATTTAAATAAATATTTAAACGACTAAACTCAATTATTAAGGGGATGTTTGGCTAAGCTTATAAGCTCCTTAAAAAACTTATAAATTATTTAAGAATTTATAAGCTCTTTAAAATAAGTTTAAATCTATGTCATGTCATATCGGGTAGGACTAGGACTGATTAATTAATCATGTATATGTTCCTTTGATTTTTTTTCTTTTAATAATTATTATTACTTTCAACAAGGTAGAAGTTTGTAGTGACTAGTTTGAATTTTGAAACTTTAAATGAAATGAGTCACGTTCTAGTTCTAGTAGTATGCCCCTAAATTAACACGCATGTATATATAATATTATTTGGTAGGAGTCGTATACAGACTCTGTATCCAAATTAATGATTGTTCTTAGTGATAGATCTTCTTAAGATTAATATATTTCTAACTATATACATGTCGCCGTTTATATTGTAAGAGTGGTTTTTAAAATATATTCATTTGATCTCATTATTACTTACAATACATAATCATAGATAATGGGTCAGAATGAGTATTAATTAACTATTTGAACTAAATTACTTATGATCGAAAAGTAAATAAAACACTACCAATTTTGTTGATAGATCAACATAAATAATAAGACTGAAATGAGTATTAACTAACTATTTGAACTAAACATTGTAATCGTAATTGCTAGAACGATCAAATATATATGAGCCTTGGTCGTATATATTTTTCTTTAGAAGAAGTCAAATTCCTATTTGTGGTGATGTGAGGTCAACTCTTTTAACTGCATTATCTCAATTTTCAACTTAATAATTGCACACTGTACGCCACAGTTGACTTAGTCCATAATATTTTGGTTGGGGGATCCACTGGGCCTAAGTCTTGGGCGCGATTGTCTTGAGCCCAAGCCAATTATAAACCAAAATACTTTATTACATATCTACTCATTTCATTCCGTTTATCAAATATGTTATATTTTTATTAAAAATGTGTAATAAGTGTAGTTTGAGTATTGATAAAAGAGTATGTGAATAATAAAAAAATTAATTAAAATAATAAATTTTTAGTGTAAATAAAATTTGTGGATATAACAAAATATAAATAAATTTTGTGGACTAATAAATTTGAACCATTCCCGTTTAATCTGAATAGAGAAATCAGCAAGCAATTGAATGATGAATTTAATCAACGTCTTTTATTTTGTTTTTTTTATTGTAAAGGGAACAGTTTTTTTTTTTATTATTTATAAATTTGCTTAGGGAGTACTAGGAATTGCTAGGAAGGGGACTGATTGAACTACATGTTAGTGATTGCAACTAAATTCTATATGGATATAAATTACATGATTAGGCCATTAATTCCCACTGAACTTAAAAAATAATCCAATATGTCGATATATATGCTGTATACATGCAATATAAGTAATTGAAGTTATATGTCGGGTGTGTTTGAATGTAAGCTAGCATTTATTGATAAGCATAATAGCATATAATAAGTACAATATTTGAGCTATATACATCAATATATCGGCTACATGCATTGATGCATACATATATATGTATAAGTACCTACCTTTTCAGGAAGAACCCTTACATATGTCTTAATTCTCAATTGAATGTTAATGAAAATAAATGCATATATGTATATAGTATACTTGAGGTGTAGTACTGTGTTTGTACATTTGTACGTACTTACTAATTTTGTTTTTCAAATGTACTATAGTGTAATTATAATACGAAACTTTTATAGTACTGGAACAATAAAAATTAAGCAACATTCATATATACTGACATACCCCAATGGTTTTACATTTATATATATTTTGAAAATATATGTATATGTATAACAACCGTTAATAAACAGACATGAACTCGAGCTAAGATTTTGTGTTAATGACCTGGTAGCATGCATGTAAGCGGCTAATGATGTAAAAGAGGTTTAGGTAATAGGTATCTAGAGTAGAAAAAATCTTAAGGGGTATAGGTGATTGTTAATTTCCACCCTACTTAGAGACTTAGAGTAGAACTTGCATCACGACTGGAGCACTACATATATATATTATATATCTGTTCTTTTATTTTGATTAAGGGGTTGTTGAATTCTTATTTTGAAATAAATGGAAGAAAACGGATTTATATTGGTGCAATCTGATCCATTAGCGGGGAGAAATCGTGAGCTTGGCGGGTCATTGTGTGTATAGGATTAGGATTTAGTCATTTAGGGGCCCGGGCAGGCAAGCTCGTTCCGGTCCCTGCTGTGTTTTATATTCTTTCCTGATACTAGCTATAATATTTTACTATAAATTAATTAATTAGTGGTGATTGGAAATATTTGAGATGAGGCATGCATGCAGTATATAGCTCGTTCACATATAAATTAAAGATTGAATACATTACTAATATTAATGACGCAAATTAAAACTAATAGCAGGTTGGCTATCATGCATCTGCAGCGCCACCTTCACCAATCTTAGCTTGCACATATATATCTACATATAATACCATCCATTCATGTTAGTTTACCATACAACTTAATCATCATCCTCTTATATATTAATTCAGACTCACTAGCTAACACCAATGTCATGCAAATGAACATCTCATGATCATGCACGTACGCCATCCAATTTTCACAAAAATTAATTTAATCGCATATATTGATGCTGCCATGCATGCCTACTAATTTCAACTTTATTTTTTCTTCATCTTTTATATATATTTTGCTTATTTATAATATTCCAAACTATCTAGAATTCGTCATTCACTTCATACTATTAGCTTCTAGATGCTTTCTTTTCACTCCATTATAAATAGCGGTCTTTTCTTTACTTGTAATTAATTTAGGAAATAGGCGCGATTACTAGACCTACTCCCTTCAATTCTAGTTTAGAAAATAATGTACTCGTGTGACTTCCGAAATCGTTTCGCCTCACATTTCCATACTGATTTTCACGATATTTGACTTGTTACGTCTGTCACGGCGGATTTTCAAACCTTCATTTTACATTTTTTAATGTTGATGGGTGGTCATAAATTATACCTTCTCTATCTCAATAATAATTACTCGTATTTTTTAAAACGTTTCTTTAGTAACAATTCATTTTTTTAATAAAGATTAACACATAAAATGTTCATTAGTTTTTATATAATATATAAATTATTGTGTACTATTTAATTATCGTGTAAAAAGTATAATATGAAATAACGAGTAACTAATAAACCTCTCTGTTCCACCTAATAAGAGCTGTGAAGAGAGTTCACCGACCTTTTTCTCTAGTGACGGTGGAAACATTCCAAACTCATAAATATATATTATGAGTCTAATCAAATAGGCCAGTCACAGAACTCATCAAAAACTTATCGCTCCCATCAATTTTATTTACTCGTATCATATTTTAAATATCCAAAATCAATTTAATATCACATATTACATTTCTCCTATAAATAATTATTCCTATATTTCAAATAATATGTTTTTATATTAGCCATCAGCATTTTTTCATAGAATCTACGAGCTGGAAACTCTAAAATTTACCTTATTTTATAGATAAGGTTCACGAATTGGCCGGCTGTATTTCATAAAAAATAGGTGTATTACTAGTATTTAATATACAGAAAGTGGTTGCGTTTTATCTTTTATTAGCTGAGTTTTATTTTTACAATATCAAGATGACTATATTGATACAGTATCACTAAATTATTGTTATCCACACATACCATACCAGCAACTCAACTCATAATCCATATAAACCTTTTTAATGATAGGAGTCACATGACAATCACAGTTTTTCTCTTAAAATAATATTTTCGCATTTAGGAGGATAAGAAATGAAGGTAAGAATCCTTATCCCCAATCTCAAACTAAACAATAAATAAATATATCATCTCCCATGTTATGAAAAGTAAAAGACTCGTGTATATATTCGATTGGTAAATGTACATTAATGTGATCTTAAGGCTTTGTTTGGTAGATAAGATATGATAGGATTATATTAAATTATCTTATCTAATCATGTGTTTGGTAGCAAATATAATTAATATGTCGGCCCGCTATTAAACACTAGGCCCGTGCCAAAATCATCATTTTCCCCTATATTTTAATCATAAGGAAGGGGTGAGATTAAAATAATCCTTATACACCATACAAATTTAATCTTATCATGCTATATCCTATCTTGGCTACCAAACATGCCCTAATAGTATATTAATTGCATAATTCATTCATTTTACTTCAATTGTCACCTTTTATATTTAATTAATTTTATTAGTATAATAAAAAGCGATAATCAAAGTGAGAAGGATAAAGTATTATAAATTGTAGTTGAAAATTGAGTGGAACGTATTGTGATCCTTTCATGACCAGCTAATTATATTAAGTGGTAAATCGAAAATTTTAAAGATCATGCAACATGATTCAAATTTGAAATCTTTAGTCTCGTGTATGACTGATAGATCAACATATATATGACAACTGTTATTTTTATATAAAAAAATGAGTACTTTATTTAAATCAAAATATATTTAAATCCAAGACTTTCTATTTCAGGAGTAATTTACTCCACCACGAGACTAATAAACATACACAACCGCTAAAATTCACTCATCCCCAGTGTAGTTTAACTTGTTTATTTCAATGTCCAATAATAAACGCATAAACAAATAAATTACAGGCGAAAAAGGCAGCTCCTATTTTAGTTCGTTCATAGGTAATCAAACTTTTCCGTTTGAAAGCCAAAATAGGAAAACTATTAGGCACGAAAATATCCTAAAAGCATTATAATTTTCATTTTTACAACAATGGTTTATTTAAAAATATGAGGCCAAATCATCTATTCATAAGATTTTGTAATTTATCCAATTCGGAAATTGTTTATCGCTGATAATATATTCACATATTCTCACTATTTTATAGGTCAAATGGTGAATAAGAAGTAATCTATTTCTATTAGTTAAATTTCGAACCTTAATACTATATAAAAAAATGAACTGGAATTGGGACCAAGAAAAATAGAAACCAATAATTTAGATTGGACCACGTGTAAATAATTATTCAACGACCATTAAGCAATATTAGAAAATATGAATACGCGTACATAATGTTCATGTGTTTATAGGAAAAGATAATAAATAATACACGAATTTATTTAAGTCGAAATAAATAAATAATTAAATTGATGCTTAATCAGCAGTATGTATGTGGTGTGGGGTACAGTATCCCCAATCCTGCTCCTACAGATGGGTCCACTGTATTCCGCCTCCATAGCCATATTAATATCCTCCACACACCTTTTCTTTTATTTCATTCTCATTCGCACTCATATTTCTATTTCCTAATTCAATTATTACCCGCAAAACCAACATAAAATCTGCTTTATTTTCTCTGCAAGCTGCTCACTCTTTTCTTCAAATCACAAATATATATATCACGATTTTCTTATGTTGTGGCCGTCGACTGTGAAACGAATGGGCGATGCAATGATGAAGAGCGGCGCTATTGTGGAGGAAGCCTTCGTCTACGAAGAGGAGACTCATCTCACTGTGCTCAAAACCTCTCTTTTCTTTTCCGGCGATGGTTTCACTGCATACGACTGCAAAGGTGAACTCGTCTTCCGAGTCGACTCGTACGGTCCAGATGCCGGTGATACGGGTGAAGTCGTACTCATGGACGCTACCGGAAGATGTATCCTCACCGTCCGTCGCAAGGTATGTAATCTCATATCGGAGATTTTCTCATTTTGCCCTCAATTTTTTTGTCCCTGACTCAAATTCTCGGTACCGTTGCAACAGAGTCGACTCGGCTAATCTGGAGTAATTAATTAATTTTTTATTGAGATTGGTCTAACCGTTTCATCCGCGCATATGCACGTGTCCATTCGCAAAATGTTTGTGTGTGATTAGGTGTCTGATTTTCTGTAAATAAATTAAGTGTAGGTGGTCAATAATTTTGAAATTACGAAGTCTTTCATGCTAATTAAATTAAGCAACATTAAGCACATTCGTCGCGTGATCATATCTACATCAGTCAAATGTATGGTATATACAGTTCAGAAATAGTATTGGTGTGATTTAGCGCGATTTGTGCTATCCGAATCAACTAACTTATTTGATCTTCCCCGATTCTACTGAATCAGAGGCCGAGTCTGCACCAGAGATGGGAAGGCTTCATCGGAGAGGGAACGGAGGCGAAGAAGCCACTGTTCAGCGTGCGGAGATCCTCGATCATCGGACGGTCGAGCATGACGGTGGAGGTGTACACAAATCCCGGCGAAGAGTACCAGATCGAAGGCTCCTTCGCCTGCCGGAATTGCAACATTTTCAACGGCGATAAGGAGATTGTGGCGAACGTCCGCCGCAAGGTTGACGCCACCACCAACGTCGTGCTCGGGAAAGACGTGTTCGTTCTGTCTCTAAAGCCGGGGTTCGATGGCGCCTTCGCCATGGGGCTGGTGCTGATACTCGACCAGATCTACGGTAACGACGATGATGACGGAGGCGCTGAGAACGGAAGCAAGGTGGGTGTGGACCCCAGCAATGACGATTCGAATCTCTCTCCATGAGGTTATAATATTTTTAATTAATTACACTTTGCCCCATCATCTATTGGAAATGCCACAAAGGCTCCCCCAAACTCCCACCTTAGGCTTTTTAGCTTGTGATTTGTAGCTCAGCAGCTCTCTCTTCCTAAGAAATTTGCGATTTACTTCTGGTTTTATCTCTTCTTTATTATTATTACATGTATTTAAACAGCTTCATAGCAATGGGAGACTTTGTTGGTGTATTTAAAAATTACCTTTGAAGTAAAGTAGATATATAAATTGTTCATTCTCTATCTGCGAAGAAACTGATCCTTAAAATTAAAGTTCATGCGAAAACTTAATTTAATTATTTAATTTGTGAGAGAGCTTTGCTTTTGGTTCAATCATTTTCACAACTTCTCTTTCGAGTTTTAAAAATCTGTTATTCGTGTAGATATCAGTCATTATAGAAGAAAGTTTATGGTTCCGAATTTCAAATACTCGCGTAGAAGACAACAAATTTTACTTTTATATTTCATGGTGGTCTCAATCGAAGCTATACCTAACTATAATTACAATTTTCATAATATTATTCAATAATTTTTCTGGAACAGCTTGCACATCCAAAGCCTATGCTAAGACAAAAAAGTGTGCTTCAATAATGATAATTAATTTTTTTTTTCTAAATACAATAGCATCGTATTAGGCCGGTGATATCAAAATGTTATAAAATCTAATTTAAAAATAAATACGAAATAATAGCATTCAATTTAAATCGGCATCACATCACTTCACTAATTTATGGGCACAAAGAATCGTGAAGAGAAATTGAAAACAAAATAAGGTACTATTGTATTAGGGGATTAGATATGTATTGTTATTTTTCATCGTGGCTATATTTAATTATTGTAATTATTTTCTTGATTAAGTATTACTAATAAGCATGAATCGGCAGCGTTATAAAATACATGTGCCATGAATAATCTCAATAGCTTCTTATTCTTATCTCTCATCATGTGTGGTTTCACATGGTGTATTGGTACATGAACTGTACATCCACACTAAGATAACTCTTGTGTGGATTGTCATTTTATCAATCCCACGTATTTATTTTTAACATACAAATCAATATTTAGTTGTTATGATTTAAAGAAAATAATTTGTATTTTAAAATATGTTAAATAAAAAAATATAACTAAATAATCGGGACGATACAATAAAAGAACGGAGTAATATTTATTGGCGTTAGTGCCCCAAGTAGCTCGGTAGATGATTAGAAGCTGAATTCATTAATTTGTTTATAAAAAGATCATGCAAGTAGTACTTTTGCTTAATTAATGTATTAGTAAATGTAGGTAACACTAAAGGCAATCTCCACCTGATTTGATGCAAAAACTTTATGTAAACATTAATCTACCGTGATCCAATCATCGAAATGTGTTTTCTATGCATAAATATAGTTAATAATTTAATAATATATAATACCAACAGCTGCTTCTTAGTTGGCAGATCAAGTACGTTAACAGCCAAAAAAATATAATTTACAATTAATATTCTCCCACGTATGGTATTATCTGGACGGATATAATTTATTGTCTCCTTAATTTGGTTAAGCAAAGAAGGGCGATCAAAAGTTACTCTTTATATATGATTACTTACTTCATGAACATTAAGTATAGTAATTCGATATCTTCGTTATTATAACTTAATTAGTCAAATTAATTTAATTTCCCCAACGACGAGCATATATAATAGTCAGAGCACACCATGTAACGAACCATTATAGAGGCGAAGCACATGATTATACAGGAACATAATTATTAATTAGTTGGGCACATATACATATGATCTTACAGGAACATATATAATCATGAAACTTTTAATCAACCAAATGTCATAAGATGTAGTAATTAGGATATTGTAAAATAAAAAACTAAAGGACACACAATTGAGTCAATGATTGATTAATCACTAATTATATTACTAAATAAATTTACGACCCGTCCATTCGAAGATAATGTTCTCATATTATATATTAATGGGGCGAAGTTTCGTTTGCAAAGAAGATAGTAACTTTTTGAAAGAGAGCTAGCACTGATTTGATTTCTTATCACTTTTTAAGTATATAAAATTGAAAGGCGGAAAAAACTAATACAATTAAATTTCATAAACATGTGAATTGTTTTCTTTAATCATTGATTGGGCATCCATTTCCATAAAAAAAATATCCCTTCACCTTTTGATGTGTGCGTTGTTCACATTTTTAATTATGCAAAATATTTTTTTATGAAAGTATCATGATATTAATTATCATATATATATATGATAGAAATTGCAGCGTGTACTATTTTATAGTCGATTATTGTGGAGCATGCATGTTTATTATTCCAAGGAAAAGGGACGACTCTGAGTTTAAGATATACATTGTTTAAAGATCTATATATATATTCAATCTGTGATTCTGTGAATGTGCTCAAAATATATCGATAGTTAACAATTATTATATATAGGTAGTACTCCATATTAAGACACTAAACATTATTACAATATCATAATGCTGTTGCTGATCACCAACTAAACTAAGCCTACGTATAATATAAATGTTCCAGTCACGAGCATCTTCCATGCATGATTATTAATTAATTACCCAAAATAAACTATTAAGGTTGATAGCAAAAATCGGTTAGGTATGCCCAGAGAACCAATTGAATACACTTATATAGTATGATCCTCGACAACTAAATCTGATTCATCATCAAAAAAAGATATATTCTTCGTCTTTTCAATTAGCTAGTTGCTAAAGGCCAGTTGAAAGCTCTTGGTGACATCGGATTCTCACATAAATAATTAGATAAATATGTGATCACATGGAACTTATATATTTGATTCATTTAAAAAGAATACGTACGGTATAGTTACTTTTTAAAATATAATAATAAAAGATATATATTTGGAAGTAATTAATAAAATAGAGTGATATGCATGCTTACCAACTCCTGTCTAAGCATCTAAAATTGGAGTCGCCCACGCTAGCTACCTATCGTCGAAAAAGTAGAGAAGATGGTTTCAACTCGTCAAGAAATAAATATGGTTGCGCAATTAAATTTGACGACCTATATATTTTAAATCTTGTGGTATAAAACATTTTGGTCCACAAGCCTTTCACAAAGTATTCAAATCATGTTGGAGATAACGAAATGAGGTAGGCCTTCTTATAATATATGGACGTCAATAAAAGCCATATATATGTGTATATAATTATTGTGTTGATATATTCAACTATATGACCGTTTGATTTGGGAGACTTTATGAAGATAAGTCTGTAAAGTTTAGTATGGAGACAATAAAGACAAAGGTAAGTAGTAAATTCACTCATTCCATCTAAAGCCAACGTGGAAGTTTTGAAACGTGCTTATCTTTCAGTTTTCAGTTGGAAAAATAATTGCAGTGATTATTTATTGCATTGCATCACCTTATGTATGTGGAGGAAATATGGTGGAAGAACATCTATATAGATAAGAATCAGTTGATTATATAATGAGAACTAATTAAATCTAGTGCAAGAATTGAGAAATAATTCAACCTAATATTGGTTAAAGTAATCATATAATATATGAAAAACATGGTTGTATATATAAAAAGTAAATTATTACGTTCTCATATGTACATATAAATCTGCTCCACTCCCCGCGATGGATGCGGAAAATGTGGTAGTGTCAAGTAATGTTACATAAGAATACGGGTCTCTATAATTTTTATTTATTATTTTATATTGAATAAATATTAATTAAATTAATACCCTAATCAAATCATAATCGAAAAGTAGAAATTAATACATTTTTATTACAGGTAGAGGAACTCATCCTATATATAGTGCAAAAAGTTAAATATTTTTCTTACTTAAGATATAATCGTACATAATTAAAAATTGAAAATATAAAATTAGGGTTTAGAGCTCATGAACTTTTGAAGACATAACTCTAGGGTAAAGTCAAATCGTTGGACCACTAGAAATACGATAGTTACTATATATGTATATATCTCCCGTTTTGTAAGTGTGAATATTGTTAGTTTTTATGCTGCACAATTTTGGATCCACACTTCATGTGTGACGTCCAACCTACGTCAATCTTTTCTTTTTCTCCTTTTTTTTCTCTCTGTTTTTTTTTCGAGCAAGTACGAGTCACTGAAAAAAGGTGAAAAAGGAAGAATATTGTCGTGTAAAGCACTTATCAATCTTTTGGCAAAATAAAAGAAAAACTTGAATGCAATATTATTCATGCGCAGCGCAATATGTAGGAGGATGGACTAAAGTAAATTAAACAATGTTTAGTTATATCCTAATTTTAAATTATATGTAACCAAATTCTAATCACATATGGCTAGACACTAAAACTTTGAGCTATTAAAATTTGGTTAACCATAATGAGTCATAATGGCTTAGTTTTTTGTCAAAAAGAATTGGTCTTTAAAAACATTATGAAAGTTATTAGATATTTTCTAGATCGAAAACGATTCAACATCTTAATTCATCGTCTCTTTTCCCTTTGTGGCTTCTTTCTCACCTCGTCCCCCCAGCTTTTGCTGCTGTAATTTTATCGATTACTTATGATTGATCTTTTTATATATATCCCTTTTAAAATTGCATCGCTAAAAAAAGAAAAAAAAAAGATATATATTTGTCAGTTATTCGAATTTTTGTGCACAAATCGTTGGAACTACATATATAGATTATTGCAAAGTTTCGAGTGGGCCCAGATTATTATTTAAACAAGTTAGGCCCATTTAAAATGGAAAGCCTGTTCCAATTGATGTATTATGGGATCAATAACTACTTCATTTACTGCAATCCATTTCCAATTTTCTATTTCTTTTCATTATTTTTTTTAAGATTGTGTTCTCTTGGTTGGATAAATTTATCCTATGAAAATGTGGGATAAAAATATAATTATTTTTAAATTCCTTCTTTGTTATCCATACATCATATCTAAATTATAAATTTATCATTATTTTTCTCCTTCATCTCACTCTAAGGAAGGATAATATAATCCATCCAAATTTGGTGTGATAATATTATCCCTCTTTAGAGTAAAATGAAGGAAAAAACAGTGATGAATTTATGATTTAGATAGGAAGTATGGATAAAAAAGAAGAAATTTAAAGACAAATTATACTTTTATCCCACATTTTCATGGGATAAATTTATCCCCTAAACAAAACACAACCTATATATAAAAATATTATAAGATACCAATGGCGATGAATTGGGTTTAATATTATATTTCTGTTTTATACTATTATTAACTTTAATATCCTAACCATGGTTGTGTACAATGATTATTGTATATGGATGGATATTGATAAGTATATATATATATAAAGATATATTCAATTGTATAGCTTAAATTTTGAAACTATTTCAATTATGGATAAACATTGTATTTTAAGAGAAAAGCAATAAATTACTTAAATAAGCTATGATCTTCCTCTACTAAAAATTCAGTGTGGCTTCAGCCGCCGCCCAGTTTCTAGTTGTCCATTTCCAAAAAGACATCATGATTTGGATGATAAGTTTAATTACATTTTATTCTCTGTGTTCCTCCTATTCTTTAGTCTTTAGACTTTAAAACAGATAGCCTGAATTGGGGTTAATTGATTCACAATCTCTTGTCTAATATAGGATGATTTGCTCTGAGTGGGGCAAAAAAACAGAGGAGATTGGGAGCGTAAATTTCTATCCACATAAAAATTTAAATTGAATGGGATTGACCGATTGAGGAAAATGAAATTTTATGGCCTTAATCAAATCATATAATTACTTAATAATCTGAAAATTATAAATAAAATGAACTAGTATGAGCTCTGCACCGTTTGGACCTAATTGGATCCAAACCCAAGAGCTAATGTTATGAATGGAATTTTAAACTGGATCATATGACACGAAAAACTATTATATAAGCCTAGTGTGACCCATGTCCATGTTATTGGGCCTTGATAATACAAAAAAGTGGTTTTGAGTTTTATTTATTTCATTTGTATATGGAGTATTGTTTTTGATGGAACAATCACTATTTACTACAAGTCTATGTCCCTCAAACATACAAGAGTTCCTTCCCTTTTCTTTATCTCGAAATATTTTGAATTTATTTATTGTATCTTATTTTTTGACGATGTTAGAATAACATGAAAAATTATAAAACAGTAAAAGAAGTTATTAAATGACTGATCATAAAAAAAAAAAAGATATCGTGACACTTGGGAATATATAATTCGACTTTCCCTCTCAAACTAAAGTATATTCATAACACCGCCCATTACAGGTAGTTGGAAATTAACTCATCTTGACAGTAGTACCAATTCATTTATCAAACTATATATGAGAGTGAGACGTACCAAGAAAGTTGTAGCTATGGAAATGTATATTAATGAGAATATATAAGAGTCTTCACATCATTGAGCAAAAGTCATCCTCTCCTTTTGGGAAGGTGAGGGCAATTTGACATCAGTGGCCAATCCAAGTGCTTGAAGAACCCTAATTGTATACCAAGTCATATCAATTTGCCACCACTCTAGCCCATGCCTTGCTGAATATTCAAATGCATGGTGGTTGTTATGCCACCCCTCCCCAAATGCAAGAACTGCCACCCACCTAATTAAAAACACACTATTTTTTAATACACCAAAATAAATAAGAGAATGTTATGACAAAAAAAAATATGATTAGCCAGATAGTCTGGTAGGAAAGGCCTGAAACGAGTAGATTGTCTCAATTGACATCCTAAATACACACATGACGATTTGGCATGAGAAAATACCAATTATTCCGGGATAGGTCGCCGGTGTTCCATGCTTGTTTGCCCCAAACATGGCAAGCTGAATTCACCAACCAAGTGATATGGTACACCCACACAGTCCTCACTCCCTGCAAATATTTATGACATTATAATCTGTTTTTAGTTGGACATGGACATGGTGAGAAATTAGAATAAGTCTTTACTCCACCCATATATTCACACTAAAATACAACTTTATTGTGATGAGATATCACATTCCACAAATCCCACTTGGCCCCACTCTGTGAAAACCATGGTTCAACTGCAGTTTCACACGCTAGTGGTCAAGAATCAATTAATCAAATGGTCCACATTAGCACACAACTAGGCCCATCCTCATAACTTCTCAAATTAATAACCTCATGTTAGTGATGGCTCCACCTAAGTATATACGCGATTTCATTTTAATCTCGAGTCCTACAATAATAATATTTAATATATTATAGGCGTATATGCTGATAAAATAAAATAGTACTACTATCGTCCCATGGCCGCGTTTGACTAAAACTGTGAGTGTTTTATTGACTTTTGGGTGAAGAATAATGAGACTGAGGGAGTACTATTGAACTACAGTAGCATAGTGAATAAAGAAATAGATTGACATTAGAGTCGTGTAAATCTTCTTTAGCTAGTTTGATGTATCTTTAATCAAATAAATATTTGGTTGGCGCACGCAATAAGCCTCCTCCTACATTTGGTAGGTACGTAATTGTACACACTTGTGGAAAAATAGAAAGGAATTAGTAAGTTACCATTCCCCAAACAATGAAGGGAAATCCACCCATTGCATAGAGTAGAGCTCCAAGTGCTATAGAATGCAGAATATAAGTCTTCTGAATAAACTTGTAAAAGGGCTGCTTCTCTAAATCTCCAACATTGTTTGGCTCCCCACACTGAAATTTTATTCAAAGTTAAAAATCAAGAAAATTACATGATATATAATTTAAAAATGATGAGAAAAAGAGTGGTATGTCTCACCCTATCAGCAACATTTTGAGTGTCGAAGAGCCAACTCATATGACTAAACCAGAATCCCTCAATAGGGCTGTGTGGATCTCTTTCTGAATCACAAAATTGGTGGTGGTATCTATGTGTGCTCACCCAATCAATTGGATTCCCCTATAATCATAATCCGAGATTTCACATCATTTTGTTTTCATTGAAATTTGAATTTGAGAAAGAGAGAGAGGTACCTGAAGGGCTAGAGAGCCGCAGTATGCAAATGAATACTCAAGCCATTTGGGAAGTTTGAAGCTCCTGTGGGAAAGATTTCTATGGAAGGAGAGAGTGATCCCGAGAAGGCCAGTGATGACGTACAGACCAAGAGCCACGCACAAGGCAGCCCAGTTGAAAGTGAAAGGAGCTAAAACGCAGAGCAAATGCATGGCCACCACCACACAAACTATTGCAATATCCAGAGAATTCCACTTTCTGCCCCTAAACAGATTCCTCTTCCTCTTCACCACCACGTCCGACAGCAGAATTCTGCCAAAGTTTGAATCTTTCCCATCCCCAGATACTGGGATTGATGCTGCATACACGATTGGGCTCGCCCTTTTGATCTTTGCGTCTTTTCTTTGGAAAAAGAAGCTGCTTTTGAGGGAATTGTGCGCGAATTTTGCGTTTGATGCAAAATGTATTGGATTGTGATGTTTCTGTGTGATTTTTAAGGGATTGAATGTGTCGAGGGGTGGGAAATGGAAGTGCTTGGACTTGGACGGTGATGGCACTAGCAGAGCCATATTTCTTGGCTTGGTTTTGGGCTTTGTGGGGTGGTAGCCTTATATAAATTTTGTGGGATTGGAAATTTTTGATTTTTTTCCTTTACAAGACTTGATGCTATCGACGATTAATGGACGGAGAGTAGAAAAACCAACGTGGCATAGGTGATAAGGCGGTGGGAGGTTACGTGGGGTCGTATTAGAGATTGTAGATAGTGAGAGACTTGTGTGACAGTGAGGTCAAAGATTTTTTTTTAATTTTTTGGGGTTTTTATCTTGAAGATATTTCGTTCACAACTTTCTTGTTTGTCATTTTATTGTTTATTATGAGATATTTTATTTACGAGTGGTTGCCTTTAAATTCTCAGATATGATATCCTTCTTTATGTGAACCTAAAAGTTCTATTTTACATCTTTAGCTTGCGAGAATGGCTGCAACAGCAGCTACAAGTGCATCACTCTTTAATTCTTCTAAGCAAATTGCATCTACTTCCGGTGGAGTTGCTTCAAGATCACATGGTATGTATGCTTTTGATTTTTTTGGTAAGATTAATGCTATTTTTATTGAGTTTCACTTTTTGATGAAGAAACACTTTTGAGTTGGTCGATTTCTATTGGTTACACTAACACGGTAGTAGTCTTTCACTTCAAGAAATGAAGCGATGCTTTTCCCTTCAAATTTCTTCTTATATGATGGCCAATATTCTTTCATTACACTTTTAGTTAGTTGAGACATAGCCTCTGATGTATCATGACTAAAGACTTGTTTTGGCTCTTCACTTTTGATGTTTGAGAATATTCATTACTTCCTTAAATGTGAAAGGGATTATAATTGTTGAGTCAAAAATTAAACTGCAGTTGTTCGATTTTTGGGTGGTCCCGTGCGGATCAGTGATCCAATCAAGAAAAAGAGTAAGATCAGTGGGAAAGTCACTGCTGCTGCTGCTGCTGTTGTAGCATCCCCTGCTGAGGAAGTTAAAGAGTAAGCTCTTACCTCTTCTAAGTAGTAAAGGCTAAAGAGAGTGTTGGTGTCGTATATATAGTGTGAACAGCTGGTTTTGCTGCACTGTGTTCATGCAGATATGTGCTTCCTTCGTGGGCTGAATTCGACCTTGGAAGAGCTCCAGTGTACTGGAAAACAATGAATGGTTTGCCTCCTACTGCAGTACGTAAAAGGCTCCCTCAAAACTCATGTGTTTTGATCAGTTTATGCACTTGTACTAAGTATATGCTGGTGAACGCAGGGAGAAAGGCTAAAGCTGTTCTACAATCCAGCAGCAAGAAATCTGATCCCTAATGAAGTATACGGAGTTGCTTTCAATGGTGAGACTGAATGAATGAAAGAAGTATGTATGTTTGTACTGCATTGGTTGAAAATTGATATCATGATATGTATAATAATGCCTAGGGGGTTTCAACCAGCCTATAATGTGCGGTGGTGAGCCAAGAGCCATGCTCAAGAAAGTTAGAGGAAAAGCAGATCCTGCTTTCTACACCATCCAAATATGCATCCCCAAGCACGGTATGCCTATCATCTAAAAATAGCTGTGCTTCATATACAATATATATATATATAGGGTTTAGAATGTTTGTGAAGGTGAGGCAGTGTTGGCATTTTGCAGCATTGAGTTTGATATTCTCATTTACAAACGGGAGTGAGTGGGATGGACCCTACAGGCTAAATTTCCAAGTGCCGAGAGCTTGGAGGAATAAACCAACTGAATTTTTTACAGAGGTAATTAAGGGCTTAACTTAGTTGATGGAATGAATGGAAAAGTAAAAGGATAGTATATGATTGGAATGTGGAAATAGGGACTTGCTGAGGAGTTGAGCAAAGAAGGAGCATGTGAAGAAGCTATATTTCCAGATACAAATGTAGTGGTGAATAGATGTGCCATGATTGGCAACTTAACAGTGGAAGGGGTAAGTAACAATAAGCCTATCCTTGTGTGAGTGTGTATGAATAGTGAATAGATATATAGAAGAGAAATGATGAATGTTGAATGGGTTGTGGTGGTGAAGGGAGATCGGTGCAATCTGGATCTTGTGATTGGATGCACGGACCCGGGCTCGGCTATGTTCGATCCGTTGGCGACTGTGGATGATGGCTCTTGTCCTCCTTACTCCGACTCTGAGTCTGAGGATTAGATTCATTGTTTCACAACTATTTACCACAAACCAGCTACTTGTCTATACTTGTTACTTGTAATTAATTTATAAAACATGCACTACCTACACTTATCAGAATCTATCTATGTAACACAGATACTACACCTGCTCTGTTCTCATCTTTCATCATTTTCTTCATTCAGATTGCAGTGTTGGGTTTTCTGCATATATCTAATCTCTATATTTTCTTAATTAGGGTCGACCAAAAATATCCAAAATTTAAATATTTTATTCGGCTTGATTACATCGGCCTTTTCGAAATAAATAATTCTCTTTTCGATTTCCGTTCGGTATGATTTACAAAAAATCGGACAAAAATCATTGGACCTAAAGCTCAAATTTGATTGATTTTTACTTATTTTTAAGAGTTTTAAACAAATTTAACTATAATGACATGATGACAGGCCCAAATAAGTTGGCGGGCTAAAGAGTGGCCCAAATCTCTAAGGAGGATCTATATTATCTCTTTAAAAAAAAAAGGAAATAAAATAAAAGAATGAGTTTTCTTTAGTAAAAATAGATAGTTTAACTAATTCGAATATAGTTAGGAGTAGTGTTTCTTGAGAATGTAAGAAAGATACAGATGAGAAAATTTGGGAGTGAAAATTGCATGCACCAACCACACGAATTATTTACTCTGTGAGAAGATATATAGTTGGTGAAACGTATTAATTTCAAGTTCCGCTAATCTTTACTTATAGACTTGTGATTTCTGACTTAGAAGAAGTAGTACGTTTAGCTTTACAGTCTTCATTTTTCTTATACTCTATTTGATTCTCTATTTGTATTAGTGGTGCTACATATTTAAAATTAAATGAGGTAAATATAGTAAGTGCACTTGATGACCCACTCACTATTTAAAGGGGAATAGAATATAAGTTATTTGTGGATATTCTTCTTGCATACATCATGTACAGAAGAAGAAGTTTTATTTTATTAATTTGAACACTCGCCTAATAAACTAAAACTATTGTGCTTCCCAATATGTAAATTACTACCATTATGAATAAAAAACGTTTCTCTAATAATAAAACAATCCATTTTTATATGATATTGCTGGATTATAGGTAGATAATCAGATAAACATTTTCGTATAGTTATATTCAGATTAATGATGAAATCATTTAATATTTTTTTTTACTAAAATACTATTTTTGATGTAGCGAAGCCAGTCTGTTTGAAAGAAAACGCTCCCATTTTATGACCTTTTTAGCGGTTTTCTTCATACACAGCTTTCTCGAAAAACTATTCGTGTAAAAATTGTACACCTTCTGTACATATTTTGGATGCTCAAGAAAAGCATATAGAGTGTGACCCAACCTAATGGATGGAATAAGGTCTTGTCAATAATTTTTAATTCGAGCTACACTAATTCTACGCATTGACGCAAGTTTATTTCTCGGTTTTATAAAATTACGAACCAAAAACTAGGTTTATGAATGCAAATTATGTATTTTGTTTAGGAAAATAAAATACCTCACCTATCATATATAATAGCCAAAATTGATTAATGCTTTACCCATTTTCCGATTTTGTCCATAATAGCAAAATAAAGGATTTTGTCCGAACTCCATATTTGACTTACACTTGAGAAAATGAAAATTACCTACAATTCCTCTAGAAGAAAAGTTAATACAAAGAGTGCAAATATATATATAGATATATATACTTTTTTTAATGATGGTTTTTTTTAATTAGTGGTGTTAATATATGTAAGTAATTTGTCCATAAATTTAAAGTAAAAGGGTGGAGAGTAATACTATGTCAAGGTTTGTAAAGTAGGTGGTGACTACAATACTTATGCTGCATGCGCTGTCCAATTTCTCGATTGATCCTTTACGTATCTAACTATTCTAATTTATCGAATAGATCGGCTCACCAAACTTCTTTTTTTATATTCATTTTCTATTTTCAGAAAACCAAATCAAATGATCATGTCAAAATCACAACCCTCAAAAGGTAGATCACTATTTCGGTATAAATTTCGCACAAAAATTGATGCAATTTATACTAAAAAGGTCTCAACTCTAACTATTCGTACAAGATGCCATTCCAAATTGAATAATTACAAAATATTTCATTTACAATAAGTAGAATATGTAAATTCTAAATAACATATTTAATTAGAACCAGCGCCAGAGTTGGATACTTTAGGCAAAGACTTCTAGGCTCCATATATTATTCTTCTTGTCATCAGGTAGTAAGACTTAAGATGTTCCATAATTTAATGTAATTGAATATTGCTGAAGAAATATTAGAAACCCAAAATTTTCTGACATATATTTTCAAGGCTCATCTTAGATGGTGTTATTATACATGAACCCAACTCTTGAATTGTACAAAATATATGCCACCAATTCTGGATTTGGCTACACAATATCCCCAAATCTCCATCACTTGGGAGACTTGTACAAAGCACCATTACCATTATACAACGTAGCTGTTGTGGCCTTCTTGCTTTCTTCATACTTCCCGGCTAGGGAGTCGAACAGCATTCCGGCCCCCACCCCCACGGCCAAGTCAATCGTGTAGTGACCTCTCGTAGTCAGCAACCTTATCGCTTGCAGCACGTTGAGCGTATCAAATGCATATGCCATTTCCCATCTCTGCATTCTTTTCATGTCTAACGATGCAATCACTGAGGCTGCAACGTGCCCCGAATAGAACAGGAAAAACGACACGTTCCCAACGGGAAAATCCGCACCCGACCCCAAGAATCCCTGACAACAATCACAAGTTTCTTCATCAGCATAGAGCCCCCGTATATAAATCTTATGCCGAAGGAAGTGGTTAAATTTACTCATGTTACCCACAATTATTGAAAAGAAAATTCCAAATATCTAAAAAATTTGAATTAAGGTGGTCTAAATGGAAAGTTTGACATCACTAATACTATAAAATTCTGAAACATAACACTGATTGGGGGATGGTGCATATCCTCCGTTCCTCTCTGGTTGCCTAAATTTGTTACCTACAATCTATCTACTTCTTTCATGATAGTACTAAATTTTGTGTAATGAATGTAAAAGTGGTTAGACGTTAAGCATGAGACTTTGTATATTCCATTCTATGTAGTCTACTTCTGCATAGCATTAACTAGGATTGAATATCAACGTGGATTCATTCCAAGATAAATAAAGATGCGGGCCCATTTTTGGAATGTGTCAAAACTTAGTGGGACGTCCCAAAAAGGAAAACGTGTTAAGCTTAGTGGGAGGGGAGTAGTATTCTTGTCTAAAGACCACAATTTATGCCAAACACTTTATTTATGAAGACATCGATATAGCTGAATAAATTGCACAACCTCTAAATTCATGTGGGATTTAATAATCAAGACTCCAACACAGTAGTAAAGGTCGGTCAATGCATGACAGAGTTATGGAATTAAGTAATGTGTACTGTTCAAGAATGGGAAGTAGTAATACTTAATAAAATATAATAATATAAGAGAGAGAGAGAGAACCTGAGGCAAAGGGAGCTGAGTGGCGTATCCAAGAATTCCTCTACATGTGAACATGAAGAGTGCTGAAATAGTGGCTCGAGGCCTTCCTTCTATCACCCATGTCCATATTATATAACTTGTTTGCATTCCCACATATACCTAACCACAATTCCATTTACCATTAAACTAATAACCCTTCTAAATTAATTTTACGCCTCTAATTATACATTAAATTCCACTTCTTCTTTTTCAGTAATGTTAATACTCTAGGCTCTAGCAAGCAGTTCGATTTCTCTATCACAAATTGCTTTTGTCTTGCCTTGCTGTTTCAAACACTCGCCCATTAAATAAAAGTTGTGAGTTACGTTTTGCATAAATAGTGCATCTTAATCATGTAGAAATAGGATACATGTGGCTGTGGATACTTTATCTATAAAAATGAAATCTTTCTGGTTCCAAGATAGAAAAAGCATCTCGAAGTGATATTTCATAAGATGGTACTAATAAAGAAAAAAAATAATAGCTTGCCTAAATTTAATGTAATAACCATTTTAAAAAACCCACAAGCAGACAATGACACACAATCCTTTTTCCCTTTACTGTCATTTGTCAATGGGAAAAATTGGGGAAAAAGAAATTGAAAATGATAATATAGCTAATCACCACAAGTACATTTAGTCTTCAACTCTTCATTATATTTAAGAACCTCATTCCTACATCCCTAACTCATAAATGAAATTTTATATTAAGAAAAAGTAGAACTAATAAATAAAGTAATAATAATAATTTCATAATAATAATAAAAATAAAAGTAATACTGTACCGCTAAAAGTGCCCCATTGGACCAAATTTGTGAGAGCAAGTAATAATAATAGTAACAAGAAAAATAAACAAGAACAGCTTATTTAAAGTTAAAACGTTGAGTACAAAAGAAACAGAAAAGTAAATGTGTTAGAGAGAGAAGATGCATATGAACATGAAAATTAGACCCACAAGAAAAAGGCAGTTTCTCTCATTCCGGAAAAGCATTGCATGTACATCAGTCAATTCATATGGCATCATATCAAATATACACACACATACCGTGTTGAGGGCAGCTAAAAGCGTGTTAAGCGCGGGCCTGGCGGAGAGCAAGCGGTGGAGGGTGGCAGTGGCGGCGAATCCCACATCGAAGGGCGGCGCCATCGGCGGAATCATGCTGAGCGTATACTCAACGGCCATAAAAAACAGCAGCGACGCGGCGAAGGCGCAGAGCACGGGGTGGTGGCGCGTCACGCCCAACGCATCTGCCGCCGTCCATTTGAGGAAATGGGCGTCTCCAAAGTAGCCGGAGAATTTGTTGGTGGAGAATGCAGGTAGGGACGATTTTTTCTTCACCATGTCGGGATCTGGGGAGAGCGACAAATGGCCGTTAGTAGGAGTAGGAGGCGGTGGTTTGGATCTGGTATTAGGAGGCGAACGGACGCGGGTGGTGGTGGTGGCCCCTTTCATGGGTGGTACAGCTAGAGATGGCGGAAGTGAGAATCAGAAATAAGTGGTGATGGATAAATATATAAGGGTGGGAGGGCGGAGCCCTCGAGGTTTCTCTGCTTTAGTGTGTGTGAGAGAGAGAGAAATAGAGAATGGGGACGTGGCAAAGAGGACAGAGTTGCACACCAAAATTCTTTATTTTAATTGTCTTTAAATTACTCATTAAAAAGAAGAAGAAAAACATATATAGAAATTAAATACTCCCTTCTTCCCAATAATCTTGATATTTTTTTTTCCGACACGATTATTAAAAAATATATATAAAATAATATAAGAGTGATAAAAATAATAGGATCCACACTTTTAAAAATAAAATTTTTACTCTTTTTAAAATATATCAAATTTAGTGGGACGGATTGACGAAACTTGTGTTGCCACACATCTATGATTCTATTCTCATGGTTGGCTTAGTATGTTTTTGATAAAGTCCATAATATATGCCTCTCCTCCATTTTGTTTATTTATTCTCAACAGTCGCCAACAATCTGCACAAATTCTTTTATAAATTTATATTATTAGCCACTCTCGCCTTCCTCGTCCCACATCTGCAAAACCATCAGATTCCTTTTTTCTATTTAAGAAAATTTACTCTCCTATATATTTAGGTATCCCAAATTATAGTAATTAAATCTGTTGTTGAAAATCAAGGTGTTAAGTGGAATAAATGTGTGATTGGCAATATGTTTTTCCAGCACCGGCCATTTCCTCTTTCCTGTAATATTGCTAAAGTACTGCCCTATTACTAATTACTTTTATCATCAATGCATTTATATTGGTGTCCCATTTTTCTTTTGCCCTACCAACATTAAGAGTGCCGACAACCGCCCCTCTTAAAATGGGGTTCCTAATTAGTTACTCGCTCCGTTTTATTGAATAGCATAATAAATACATTCATACAAATAATATCAAATTTTAATAAATATTAAATAAGGGCAAAATTGAAAGATTGTCATAAATATACTCTAAAATTACACTTATTTAGAAACAAGAAAAAAAAGTGAAATATTACTTTAAAAAATTTTAAAATCTGAGGGAGTATTATTTTAGCACATTCCTGTGGGTCGATATACTATTGATTCGAGTTGATTAGGCGACGCATACGTACTCATCGCATTGAGGAAATGAATAGAAGATAAGTGAAAAATGGAAGACAAGACCAAGTCGAAGTTACACTATTACTATGAGTGCTTTTAAAACACTAAGATATAATTGGAAGTCTGTCTCATTAAAATACTCCTAATAAATATGTATAGTACAAAGTACCATACCATGACCAAGTAGTGAGACATGTGATGGATGGGGCACCCCAAGCAAGTTGCATTTTCCACCGCACAGTTCTTTATAAATAGTTCTAGTGAAATACTTACTAACATTAATTCAAGATGAGAATACTGTGATGCTTAAATTTGCTCCTCCTTTTATTTTCATTCAACTCTCTTACAAATACAAAATCTTGGTACTGCCCATTGGTTAGTGGTGAGTCTGGTGACCTCAAAATATAAGACCACACACTTTAAGGGTAAATAAAAATATTGGCATGCAATACAAAAACAAGACTATCTTGAAAAGTGAAGCACAATATGTACGATTACAAGAACCAAACATATATAAAGTTACTGGAAACTCAGATTCTACATTAGTCAACGGCCAATGACTATATTATATATGTAACTCACTCTGTCTCACATGAAAGCTATCTCATCAAGCCTTCTCCGACATCATCCAAACTCGAATAACTTTTATAATATCAGTGAGAGAAATGACTCCAGTGAGCTTACCGGAGTCATCAACAACCCAAGCTCGATGCACATGGTAGTTGACGACCTTGTCCAACACCTCCTCGAGAGTGGATTCAGGGCGACAAGTGATGAGTCCGTCTATAGAGTTCCTCAGGCCCGACGACTCATGCAGTGGATTCTCTGAGAGTCTGTTTACGAATTCCATCACGCTCACTTGCAAGCATGATTGTAGAATGGATATTGGACAACCTCTCAGATCCGTTGCGGAAAATGTGCCCACGGGCTTCTTGTCTTTGCCCTACAACCATGTCACACAATAAACTAGTGTAACAATTCAATGAAGTACGGATTTAAGTCTTGGTATGAAAGACTCACGTGAAACTCAAATAATAAACTTCATAATAATTTAGGGAATATGTGTCTAATGCTGGTTGCAGATGATTAGAATCCTCCATTTTCACGACAATTTGTGTATATATTGAAGGAATTAATTTGGTATCATACCGAAATAGGTCAAGTATCAAATTCTTCAAAGGCGACTGTTTTGAAAATTAGCCCAAAGAAAAAGAAGTCATAATAATGTAGATTGATAAAAGATATGATTGAATATTTCAAAGATAAAATTGTTAAATTAGCTCAAAATTGAATAATCCATTATTTATATAAACACTAAATTAACTTTTGATTATTTTTATCATTCAAATCAATTCTATAATTCATGCTTTCGCAAATTTAGCTAGCTCAGAGGATCTAGCAACAGTAGTAAAGGAGGGGAGCAGAAGGAACTTACGTTTATAAGCTGTTGATGATCCTCACGAGTGTCGTTGCTAGATTGAAGAATGGGCACAGCGTTAAGGGAAGCTCTGTTCATGGCGGATATAGCATCAATGACTTTGGTTTTATCGGACACCCCGAAAACAATGTCCACTACAGCTCCTAGTTGGGTGATGGAACGCTGAAGTATAGGAGCGAGGTCATGGTTGTGCGCCTTCAAGTATCGGAGGAGATCCATCTGTGTAAGCATACGATAGCTAGATGCAGACTCCATGAGCTCCACTCCAGCGATGTTCTCCATTTGGCTGTCCACCGGCACTAAAGCTCGATGTATTCCCTTACTGAACACTTCCATGCAGTCTGTGATTCTGCATTGCATTCACACCGTACATACATACCTTAATTTATATGCTCCTTGCTGAACCCCAGTTCATATCATCTCAAATCTCAACACATTTATATACATACACACACAAGACATATATATGGTCTCATAAAAAAGTGTAGAACGTTGCAAAAACTTGTGTAAGACCATCCCCGACTATCAAGATCAGATCAATAAAGATGGAGTCTACTCCTCGGATCAGAACTCGTATTCAGCGGCATATTGGTAATTTTATTTTTGAGTATGTATACATAAGCAAATCTTGAACCACTGGAGGTCTAACACAAGACTCCACCACACTCCTCAAATATAGTGTACAGTCCATCTCAAGATTATAAAGATGTCTTGGAATACCAGTTCAAATAACTTCATTCCTTGCTTAATTGACTACCCTTTGGGTTTATGTTATAGTTACACAGATAAAGAGAGATTTTGAGTAGCTAGCTAAAGGCTTGGGGATTGATCGTGCTTTTTTGATTTTGTGTTAAAAATACACACGTTTTCTTTACGCTTCTTAGATACACCAAGAATTATAGCATAACAAGATAGCAAATTTATCATTACCTACCTAAAAGATCGTGCAATATCAGAAACTACAGAAATGGAATGCTGAAATTCAAAGCAAATAAATCCAGGAACACGTGCGAATTTCCAAATTAATAAAGGTCAGATCCAATGATTGGTGCAGAGAGAGAGAGTAGGTAGGCATACCCAGTATTAGTGTTGATCGTCCACAAACTGAGACTCTCAAGACAATGGCCGATAATGGAGGAAACCGGAACCTGCATGAGGCGGTCCAGATCCTCAGCCGGTTCAGCGCTATTGCCGGCGATATGAGCCAGCACATCCAGCATGGTCACCATCCCTATGTAGTGCTTTCTCGCCGCCCCTGTCTGCTTATCAGACTCCATTATCATCGAACCACCCGCCCCGATCCAATGGCCCGGAGGAGCAGCCACAGGCGCCGCCACCACCCGGTTCGCCATCAGCGCGTTCATGGTGTCAGCCAACGACGCTGTGTACGGCACCTCCACCAATCTTCTCTTGTTCGTTATCAGGTCGCTGACTCTCTTGTCCCTCAGCCTCTGGCTCTGAGGGGAGGTAATGGCGGTGCCTTTGTCTTGGGATTTCGTAGCTTGCATCATCGGGAGATTAGGTTTTCAGTTCGGAAAATGAAATCGAGAATTTGTAGGTTCAAGCTGCTATCATGGTTGGTCTAGTTTATGCAAAACTCAAATGGATTTAAGAGCATATATATTTTCTGTTACGCTGTAAACGTGTCAACTTCCGAGCTCCGCAGAGCTATAATACCGCCACGTGGTAATGAGTCGAAGCCTGTGTTCTTTACATTATGCGAGACTAATAATAATATTTTATAACTACATTAACTGATATTGATAATGGAATGGGATCGTACCAAATCCAGTTTCACTATCATCATCAAACTTTAAATTACAAGTCCGATTCTTCATAACTACTCAGTCATCTATCTGAATCAAAATTTTCATCATCAAATCAAAAGAAAAGTGCTGCCTGTTTCATCTAAAGTGAACTTTCATGAAGCACGCACAAATCGTACTATACAAACATAAAAACCCGAACATGAATATAGACATTAGGATTAGAATTATATGCGTGCAGAAGATACTCGAGTTTCATTCTATGCCCGATCTATTATCGCAGTCCTACGAAGCAATGATACTGCCACGTCGGCCCATCATCACCACTGTCTGAGAGGAGCTCTAACACATACACTCCACCATCACTCATGCCTATCCCAAACTGATTAGGATTGCTCGGATGACCAGTGATCGCCACCGGGCTGTCGCACATATATACATTACATATATAGCACTTGTAGTAGATTCACTCCATTACAAGGCCAAGAGGATAGATTGATATATTTGAATATCACATCCCATACCTTGACGGAGAAGAGGGAATATGTCTTCCGATCGAATACTGCATTATCAGTTCTAGACCACTGAAGATGCATACGCTCCCACCTTGGAAGCAAGTGAAGATCGACTGGCTGTCACACGAGTATGTCGCATCTGTTATTGCCAAATTTGGATGGGGAGCAATCCACTGCCACAAAGCAAAACTCTAACTCAAGATTCTTTGATTTTCTCACATAGCACTAGTGAAGATGGACGGTGATCATAATACCCTATTGACATGATGGTCCAGCTTGGAAGCATAGTAGATCGCTAATTGCGTCTGGTGAACAACCAACACATGCATCTGGTCCTGATGAAACTTGACACGTGTATGATTGTGAGGTTTCATCAGGGTTCCAACAGGTATTTCCAAGAACTTACATGCCTTATTTTCCCATCCTTCTAGAGCCCACACACATAACTGGAGTAGAGGAGAAACAAGTTACGTACTCAGAAATATTCTACCTTCGCGTGACAATAACTCTATCTCTAACACAAATCAACTTAAATCCCTCATCACTGTAGAAAGATACTACCATAGTGTAACGGGATAAACCTGAGCATTAGTTGATGATGACACAAGAACACCTAAAACACTGGAAAATGCAAGTCCAGTTACTTTATCGTCATGACCCATGAGCTTTTTTACCTGTGCAACGCAACAATAAGATGTGGAAGGGGGAAGAGAGAGAGAGCATTTATAAGCATCACTTTCAAATAGTTGTGGAGTGTACAAATTTCAGCAGAGGACCTCTTGCGTGCGATAATTACGTATTTGTATGGACGAGTCCTCCATGCCAATAGCAATAACATCATTGTCCTGAGGATGAAAAGCCAGAAACGTTGCCGCTGGTGGAGGGGGCATAATTGTTCCCCGTGCCTGCAAAGAGTGAATATAAGAATCTTCTGGCACTAGAGCACAAATAAGCATAACAACAAGACAATTCAATCTGCTCCAACCAGAACAATGGTATAACCTTTAATGTACTCATACTGAACACGGAGATTTTTCCTCCTGATGCTGACATAAGAAGGTAGTCATCCTTTCTAAGTGCAAAGCATGGAACAGCTTCTACATGGTTTGTGTGGTTAGTGTCATTGGTCATGAAGGTTTCACTAGGTAACCAACGTTGTGGTGACTGTGAAAGAACAAAAAAAGTAAACCAAAAGGGAGAAGAGGAAATCTTAAAAATACAAGTGGTCAAGGGAATTCACACCTCAATATTTTGCAATTTCCAAAGTTTATGGATACCATTATAGTCCAACGCCAAGATGGAACTCCCAGAATTAGTGTAGGTTAATTGAGCAATCTGATATATTTATATAGAAGGTAAACGATAAGTAGCGGCATACTAAAAAGCCGAATAAAAGAAGACTAATAATCAAAATTATAAGCTAAAGCGTTCCCATAGTGATAAGCTCCTAGTGTCTCCAAAGGCAGAGAGCTATGACAAACCCAAACTACATAGAATTTTTGAAGTATATAAACTCTACATAAGAATCAACAAATCCTTCTAAAGAAGGCATGCATACACATATACAGGGAAGAGTTAACATTTAGCCATCAGGTATTTTAGGAAATTTTACCTTGTGTGACGATACAGTACGATCAAGAAGCCTCATATAATGAAGGTTTGCTTGTTTTTCTTGTTTATTAAATTCAATCAGCTCCCATTCCTTTGGATTGGCTGGAACAAACTTCAGTATTGCAATACCATTATCACTAGTTGACACTGCCAACAGTGACCCTTCCTTGTTGATACGAATACATGGGGATTCCTGAAGGATGGCAAGAGCTTCTACTATACATCAGTTGGAAACTAAATGTAGATGACATAAAGTAGATCTTACCGGCAAAACATGATTAACCACACCGATAATCTTCAACAAGTTTTCATTGTCCATGTCCCAAATTTTGATTTTACACTCATCACCAGCAACCAAGTACCGATTCTTTGTTATATCAAATTGCACCACGCCTTTCGACTGTTTCCCCAGACCAAGATAAGTCCTCAACACAGTCCCTTCCATGTGATTCCACTCCGCAATGTACGGTGAACCGTCACTCTTTGTACCAGAGATGAAGAACCTACCATTTGTCCCAGAACTTTTTTTTTAGAAAAAAGAGGGAGAACAAGTCTCGAGAAACAAAAATCGAGGTCAATATCGCGAGCAACAGAAGATGGTGTTGTACCTTGTCCCATACATGCCATATGCCATAATATTATTACAAGAGCGATTTGGAGCTTTATAATGTCTGAGAAAATCAATATGATTATCATAAATCCATTTCGTAATTGTCCCATCAGCAGCTGTTGATAATATCCACTGAAAACAAATTATATTACAACCAAATTAAACAACTGCTCAAAAGAAGGGCAATAAAAAGAAGAAATAATATCTGACGATACTAGATGGAAATGCCCAAATTCCTCGCTTAATTTCCAAAGACAATGCAGAAAATACCTTGACATCTGTATTTTGATCCGGGCATATTGAATACACTGATGTTTTATGACCCCGATATTGGTATCGCATATCACCTGTAGCTACATCCCAGACCTGTGGATAACCCTTTAGAGCATCTGCAGATAGTCTTAAATTCTTGCAAATGCTAATAAAAACCCAAACCTTGATCATCTTGTCTTCCCCACAGGTTATAGTACATAATTTCTCGGTCAGATAATAAAAGGCAAGATCATTGGCACTGCCAAAGTGAGCTTCAATCTGAAATGACAATTATACAAACTCAATTAAAGATATTATGAAAGGAAGCAGATTGTAAGAAGAGATCCCCAGTTCTCCAACACAAACCTCAATATGCCTTCTTACTTGATTGTCAATACAAGCAAACAAGTGAATGATGTGCTTTGAGTATGCAATACCTACATAAAATTATTTGAAGCGATGAAGTTGAGGAAATCCAAATTTCAATCTAGTTAGAGGATTTATTTATTTTTGTTTGAAATATTTACTTTTTGAAAACAATGATCACATAGACCATCCGCAAGAATTACTTTAATAGATCAGAAATGAAATCCGTTTCTTTGGGTAGATTACAATACCAAAATAGCTGCCATCAGGACTCCACATGACTCGGTTTACTGAAGCATTATTATCAGTAGCTACAAGTGCCTGATGGAGGATAGATCACGAAGGAACAATAATTGATTGAAAAACAACTCGGAAGTCAAACGACAATCCGCCGCGGCGCAACAGCCGAAAATAATATTACTTCGAAAAGGTGCCCTAAACCATAGCAGCAAGGAAATATAAATAACTAGCTATCGGCCCATGCATGCAAGCATGGGCCATCCGCTAACTAACCCTAATAACAATAAGGAAACCCTAATAACAATAAGGAAAGAATTACATATGAGTTAATAATCTAATTAAAGCAGAACGACAATTTAGGAAATCAGCAACTCAGCAAATCAGCCAATCACCCGCACCGTTCGGCCACGTCACCTCGTCTACGTTGGCGCCTCGTGTACACCTTGCGCGGCGGAGATGCTCCATCAATTGCCCCCGTTTCCTTAACAACCTTGTCCGCAAGGTTGAAGTCCGGAAATTGAGCATGCACAACTGAGGTGTCCTCCCACGAGCTGTCAGTATCCGGCAATCCCTTCCACTTAATGAGTACTTGCTCAACGTTAGCCCCAAGCCGACGAACAATGCGATGTTGCAGAACGCGTTCCGGCAAAAACTCCGGATCCTCGGCCATGAGTGCCTCTGGCAGCGTAGGCGAGGACTCGACTGATCCCACGGCCGGTTTCAACAGACTGACGTGGAAGACGGGATGAACTTTCGAGTCCGGAGGTAATTTCAAACGATATGCCACCTTACCAAGACGCTCCTCTACCTCAAACGGACCAAAAAACCGTGGGGCCAATTTCTGCCGAGACACCGCGAACAAACTTCTTTGACGATAAGGTCGAAACTTAAGGAAAACCCGATCACCAACTTGAAATTCTAAAGGACGACGGTGCTTATTGGCTTCTCGCACCATCCGTGCTTGAGCGCGTTCGAGATGGACCCGAAGGTGGCGCATTATCTCGTCTCGTTCCTGCAAGGAATCAGCCACTGCTTGTACCCGAATTTCCCCCGGCAAAAACGGTACAATTGGCGGCGGAGGGCGGCCGTAAACAGCTTCAAAAGGAGTCATGCCGGCACTCCTTTGGAATCCGGTATTGAAGCAATACTCCGCCCACGCCAACCACTTACTCCACCCCGTCGGCCGAGCCGATGCAAAGCAGCGAAGGTAGGTCTCTAAACATCGATTCATGACTTCCGTCCGGCCATCGGTCTCGGGATGATACGCAGAGCTCATGCGGAGCTTGGTCCCGGAAGCGCGAAACAACTCTCGCCAAAAGGAGCTCAGAAACACGGGATCACGGTCGGAAACGATTGAGGCCGGCATGCCATGTAGTCGAAAAATCTCTTGAATAAAGACCTCCGCCACTGTCTTCGCCGTGTATGGGTGTCGAAGACCACTAAAATGACAGTACTTTGATAAGCGATCAACCACTACGAACACACAATCAATGCCTCCGGATCGCGGAAGGCCGGATATGAAATCCATACTAATGTCCTTCCAAATCATGTCAGGCACGGGTAACGGACTCAGTAGACCGGCTGGACTGTTCGAGTCATACTTACTTCGCTGACACACATCGCAAGCGGCCACTAGTCCCGTGATCGTCTTCAACATACCCGGCCAATATAAACAAGCCGCCATTCGTCGGTACGTGCGGAGCGCCCCCGAGTGGCCCCCAGATGGCGTAGCATGAAATTCCGTGAAAAATTTCGAAATCCATGGTGAATCAGATGGAAGCACCACCCGGCCTTTATAAAATAATGTACCTTGTACGAGTTCGTAGTGTTGAGGTGTGCTTTTGCCGGCCTCGATCGCGGAGATGATTTGTGCCATCCGGGTGTCCGCTCGGACCATGCGCTGCAGCGCTTGCCAATCGATCCAACGAGGAATAGACACTGCGGATAATTCCAAATCCTCGTCACGGCGCGACAAGGCATCGGCCGCTCTATTCGTCTTCCCTTCCTTGTAACGGATCTCGAAATCATAACCGAGAAGCTTAGCTGCCCAATTTTGTTGTGCCGGGGTCGTGAGGGTTTGAGATAATAATTGCTGAAGACTTCTTTGATCAGAACGCACCACGAAGCGACGCCCCAGCAAGTAGGGACGCCAATGCTGGACTGCAAGGACGAGGGCCATCAACTCTTTCTCGTACGCGGATTTTGCCAATGCGCGCCCCGAGAAGTGTTTGCTAAAATACGCAAGTGGCCGTCGGTTCTGCATAAGGACCGCCCCGATGCCCTGCCCGGACGCGTCGCACTCGATCTCGAAGGGCTGCGAAAAATCCGGCATGCCGAGAACCGGGGCTGAAGTTAGCGCCATCTTCAACTTCTGGAAGGCTACGTCCGCCTCATCCGTCCATTGCCAAGATCGTGAGTTGCTTTTCTTGAGTAAGGAGGTAAGGGGTGCAGCGATCTTACCATAGTCGCAAATAAAGCGACGATAGTAACCAGTAAGCCCTAGAAATCCACGTAGCCCCCGGAGAGATGAGGGTGTTGGCCATTTCAATACGGCACTGATCTTTGCTGGATCCATTTGGACGCCATCCTCAAAAACGATGTGCCCCAAATATTCCACTTGAGACTTGCCAATAGCACACTTCTTCGGGTTCACGACCAAGGAATTTTTCGCCAGGATGCCGAACACGAGTTCCAAATGACGAATGTGATCCGACCACGTGGCACTGTACACAAGAATGTCGTCAAAGAAAACCAATACGAAACGCCGAAGAAAAGGTCGAAATACGTCGTTCATCAGTCCTTGAAATGTGGCAGGTGCGTTGGTGAGGCCGAACGGCATCACCAGGAACTCATAATGGCCGGAGTGAGTTCGGAAAGCTGTTTTGTGTACATCGTCGGGTGCAATGCGTATTTGATGGTATCCGGCACGTAGATCAAGTTTGCTAAACCAACGTGCCCCATGCAACTCGTCCAAAAGCTCTTGAATAACTGGAATAGGGTATTTATCGGGAACGGTCACCTTGTTAAGGGCGCGATAGTCCACGCAAAAACGCCATGATCCGTCCTTCTTGCGTACCAACAACACCGGGCTCGAGTAGGGACTGCAGCTAGGTTGGATGATTCCTGCGGCGAGCATTTCCGTTACCAATTTCTCCATCTCGTCCTTCTGCAGATGATTGTAACGATAGGGTCGAACAGAGACCGGAGAAGCGCCAGGGACCAAGGGAATCTTGTGATCACTGTTGCGGGTAGGTGGCAGCCCGGAAGGCACACTAGTGACGGCTGGAAACTGTGAGATGAGCTGTTCCCACGCTCGCCGTTGCTCCACCGAAAGTTCCGAGGGCGCCATGAGCCCCGGCTGCTCGCCGTCTAACGCCCATAGCACCCATGCAGCCTCGTCGTCGTCCACAATGGCGATCTCAGTCCGCCGGCATTCCCTTCTAGTCAAAGTCGGGTCCCCAGCCACGCGTATCGGTTCGCCGTTGATGACGAACTCCATTGTAAGCGTGGCCCAATTAGCAACCACATCTCCTAAACCGGCCAGCCACGACACTCCCAGGATGACGTCTATATTGCGGAGCGGAAACACGTGGAAATCGACGTCGAACTGGTGATCAGCCATAACAATAGGTACTGAGGAACACACTCCTTGAGAGCTGACGCGTGTACCGTCTCCCAGAACTACAGAAAATGGTAGGGCTGAAGCAATGGGCAGATCTAAGCGTTGAACCACTGTCCGGGAGATAAAACAGTGGCTCGCACCGCTATCGACCATAGCCCGTAAGCGGCAGCCATGAACATGCACGAACAGCTTGAGGGTGCGAGCGCCGTCGATGCCGTGGAACGACAATTCCGAAAGCTGAAGAGGAAACAACCCCTCTGCATCAGGTGGTGGGGGTGGTGTGACGGGTGCGGACTGGTCTGGGGGCTCATCCTCGGCCCCGGGCTCGTCGTCTTCGTCGTCAAAAATCACCGCCAGGGTTTTGGGAGGACATTTATGAAGAGGGCTGTATTTTCCGCCACACCGAAAACATAGTCCCTTTGAGCGGTATTCCTCTTGTTGCGCCCCAGTCAGTCTTCGAGGAGCGCGGCCCGCGGAGGCGGTGGATGAAATGGAGGTCGCTCGGTTGATGGAGGGCTCGCTCGACGTAATGGGTCGTTGGAAGGTGGCGGTAGATCGGGAAAAAGGGCCAGTAGGCGCGGACGATCGCGGACCGACGAACGAACCACGACTAGATCGGGCGATTCTCCGTGCGGCTCGAATGGCGGTGAACACGTCCACTAACTCCATCTCCGGCAAGCGATCTCGGATGGATGGCTGGAGGCCGCCCAAGAATGTGCCCAAATATTGTTCGGCAGGTAGGGCGGGCAGTTGCGCGACCCGCTCCTCGAAGAGGGAGAGATAATCCTCGAGAGAGCCAGTTTGGCGCGTGAGGTGCAGGGCTTCATAAGCGTTGACGGCCGAGCTATCCCCGAAACGGGCGATCAGTTCACGGGAAAACTCGGTCCACTGGATAGTCGACGCACGGCGGAGCAGCCATTGGGCCCAGAACATTGCTTTGCCGGACATAGCAATGAGGGCAGTAGCGACGCGCTGCTCCGAGGCGGTGTTGTGGACAAGGAAAAACTGTTCAGCCTGGGCGAGCCACGCGATTGGATCGGAGCCGTCGAAACCGGGCAGGTCCATGCGAGCGGGTGGAAAAAACGGTGGTGGTGGTGGTGGTGTAGGTGGTGTGCTCTCGACGGAGGAAGAGATCCCAGGCCCCTGGTCAGCCCCCCCAGGCAGACGATGCTCCATACGGCCGAGGATGGCCTCGATGTTGCCTACCGCAGACTGCAATCCGTCGACAGCGATCTGCACGCCACCCATGGCAGCTTGCAGCTCCTTCGTAGTCTTCTCCAACTCGTCAAGGCGCCGGTTCTGGGCAGCAACGTTGCGGGTCTCCATGATGTCCGAGGAGTTGGGCATCGGGGAGAAGAAAAAAAATAGAAATCCGGCAGGTCGGACCAATTTGATGGAGGATAGATCACGAAGGAACAATAATTGATTGAAAAACAACTCGGAAGTCAAACGACAATCCGCCGCGGCGCAACAGCCGAAAATAATATTACTTCGAAAAGGTGCCCTAAACCATAGCAGCAAGGAAATATAAATAACTAGCTATCGGCCCATGCATGCAAGCATGGGCCATCCGCTAACTAACCCTAATAACAATAAGGAAACCCTAATAACAATAAGGAAAGAATTACATATGAGTTAATAATCTAATTAAAGCAGAACGACAATTTAGGAAATCAGCAACTCAGCAAATCAGCCAATCACCCGCACCGTTCGGCCACGTCACCTCGTCTACGTTGGCGCCTCGTGTACACCTTGCGCGGCGGAGATGCTCCATCAGTGCCTATAAGCAAAAAAGCAAAAGGCAAAAAGAATCTATCCACTACGTAAGAGAATTCTAGAGTTCTATGTAGAGAGATTATATTTATACCTGAAGTGTCGGTGAGCGAACTCCAATGTTCCAGACTTCAAAATTTATTACCATGATTTTCCTTCCACTATTCAGTTTCCACATAAAAGTTTCACCCATATCCGTTCCCACTAAACAATTAAGGAGAAGGAGAGACAAAAGAAGTATAATTTCTAAATAATTTTGTTTTCTATAGCGGAAAAGGACTCCATAAAACCTAGAAAAAGTTGCAGAAATAGCAAACCTAAAAGTAGAGTTCGTTGCACTGGATGAAAATTCATGCTCTTTATAACAACATTCATTTCTCGCAGATGCATGGCTGGGCGAGTAGAAGTCATAGGACGCTTTCCCATCTTAGCTATCATGATTTTATCTATTGCCAGAAAACAAAGCATCAATTCGGTTGTCCAAAATTAAAAGAAATAGGCATATATGCATAATACAAGCCAAAACAAATTAAATTACCAGCAGCATTACTGGAGGATCTTAAGCCCAAAAGTCCCATAGAAATAGGTGGGCGATATGAAGTATTCTGACTAGAGGACTGTTTAAGTAAAACCAACAAATCAAGTATATATACACTATCTTTACCAAAGCCGGTTTTAAGAACATTAATTAATTAAAATTGTCTGCATAAAGACTTACAGGTTGTCCTACACGTGGTGTTTGAAATCCAGCACTGTTTGGGATTCTAAGGGGTGGACGAGCACTTGCAGTATCACAATTATGTTCACAAATTTTTGCAGTATCACAATTATGGTCACTAAAGAGAGTTGCTTCATCAACATTAATTGGATGCTTACAAAGCCGATGCTGCCAATTTAAACTGCAATGACCAAAACTGAGTGTCATATTCTTGCCAATTAATGTATCCAACGATACTTCAACTATATGTAAATTTGTCCATATTACCCGTGGTTGATCAGATATCTGAGTCTTGATCTATCAAAATTGGGAAACTGAAGTTTATCACGTAAGAGGGGATGTTCCTCAATTAGTTTCTTTAGCTCACCAAGAAGGAAGGGCCGATTTGACTTAGTATCACCATAACTGGATAGTCGTCCATTTTCACTAGTCGTAAGCTGGTTAACGATTTCCTCAATGTATTCTGGAAATACTATCAAGTCTTTTTCAAAAATCTCCTTAGCATTTGCATGATCACATCTGTCACATTAGCAGCAATATAATTACTGTCAAAGACACAGCTGGTAAATAAATCCAAAATAAAATAATAGTTATACTTAACTACTTATCGAGGGCTTCAAGATACTTCTGCTTCCGAATCTCGAAGAAAGTTCTCCTGTGATCACGAACATTTATAAACCTTGACAAATACTTGTCCACCTCATCCCATTCTCCCGTAGTCGCTGCATCCTCAAGGTACTTCATGTTAAAAAATTGACCCCACTCCTTCTCCAAACTGGAATCAACCAAAGCAGCTTATCATTAAAATCAAGATTTATCAAAATAAGCTCAATCAATCATTACCTGCGCAGAGTTTCCTTGAATTGTTCTTGTTCTAGAAACTGAAGAATTAGAAAATTAAGGTCTCTATCAGGCCAAGACATCCTCTTCGATATCAAGTAAAATCTTCCACTGTTCAGGATGCCGCAGATCCGCGGAAACCTCAGTGCTTCGCTCGTGACTTCAAAGGATTCCACAGAACGACGAATTAAACCCAAATGGCAACCACACTCAACATATGTGCACACACATAAAAGTGACTCGCGAGGACTGGGAGTAAAGTACATTCAGATCGAGAGTGTTTTAAGGATTTTCTAGCAATTATCTCCAAATTGAGCCTTCGAGTAACCTATCTTTTCTTTCTCTTCGCGTACTCATTTTTCTCCATCGCAGTCTCCCATTATAAAGGCGGGGAGGAAGGCGAGCTTCGAAGAAACTGACTCAATACAAAAGAGAGACGCGCCATGGGTGCGTGGGATAAGATGCCATGTGGAATGCACCTGGGCGCGCGTGGGCCTTCTCCTTTTCTTCGATTCGTATAAAATGAGTGGTGATAGGTATGTTAGCTTATATACTCAGCTGTAGCAATCATTAATAAGTGGAGTAACTTATTAAAATGATATTCCACCGTACTTAATATAATTGAAAGTATTTAAAATCATATTCCACCGGACTTATTCCCGCTAATTGCCATGCTGCTCTAATTTTCACTTTTTTTTTTCATGATTATTTAAAATCATGGACTATAAAGTAGATAAAATAAAATATAAGAGATTTAGATCCCATATATTATAGAGTTATTCTTTTTCTGCACAGCGCCACTTCGAATAGGATGACTTAGATGGCGTTTACTTTCAGTAAAAAGTTATTGATAAAATGTGTATTTGATTATTTGAAGTATAAGATAATTAAATTAGTTCAAAATTGAGTAATTCATTATTTATATTTAAAATAAATACTAGATTAATTTGGATTATTTTTATTAATCATTATTTGATGCAAACTAAACATCAGCTTAATACAAAAAATGAATTGTTTCCAATAGAACGAATTGAAGGAGTAAATAGTAATTTCAACTTTTATTGGTATCGAAATATACATTGTGTTGGATACAGAAAGAAATTCTCATTCTTAATAAGTCTGTTGTATTTTTATGTAATTATATTTGTAATATATTGAATTTAAGGTGTTAGCTATGAAATAATTTTTCAATTCAAAAATATTTTATAAATATTATTTTATTTTTCACATTTTCTCTTAGTAAATACTTTCTTCGTTCTATAAGAATGTTCCTGGAGTGATATAATATAGAATTTAGTAGTGAATGTTTTGTTTGAGGTGAAAAATTAAATTTGTTTTCAAAAATAATGAAGAGAGCATTAGGTTAGATGAGTACTCCCTCCATTTTTTGTTAGTGTCTTATTGTGATTTATTTTTTGTTTTTTTTTAGCATGTAAATTTAGACTAAAAATATAACGTTCTTTCTATTTTATTTTTATTCACTACTTTTAAAAAATAATGAGATTTTGTATGTAAATATAACACTTTCAATAATATGTGTAATTAAATAAGATAAGACACTTACGAAATTGAAACTAGAGGGAATGCTTGAGTGGAAAAATGACTTACATTTTATGTGATATATATGGCGTAATAAAAATTAGAAAGTAAGAGCATCCGCAGCGTTGAAGAATGAGAGGCCGTGGGCAGTATCCGGGCAAGGCAGTCTCGGGAGGCGGCGAGAGAGGCTGCCGCTGCAGCTTCGGGGCGCGGGAGGCAGGGCTTTGGGGTGGGAGTCGGTCTCTGGGCGCTGGAGGCCGAGGCGTGTTGACCGCTGCGGGAGTGGGACTCCCAAGTCCCATTCAATTTTTTATTTTATTTTTCTTTTTTGTATATTTTTTTATTTTAATACATAAATTTATCTATAAATATCTTATTTCAGTTCCACATTTTCACACATCTTATTCATTCTTCAACCATCTCTCTTGAAATATTTCTCTTAACAGTTAGAAAAAAATATGGATGACGAATTCAATAGGTTTCTATACCGAAGTCGGAGCCAAGGTGCAAGCTCCGATAATCAAAGCTCGGAGAACAATTCGTCGTTCGTCGTTGAGAATTTTTCAAGCCAAAATTCTCCTTTCTCTCCTTCCTCTCAATTCTCACCCTCACAATTCAACCCTCTTTTTTATCTCAGCCAAACTTATTCCGGCCAACAATTTTCATTTCCTCCATATTCTCCCCAATTCGCTTCACAATCATCTCCTACATTTTCAACCGCTTCATCCGCCCAACATTTCGACGTAGCCGGAGGACTCGATGAAATCAACTTGAATGATTCCTTCGACGAAGCTTCGGACGAGACACTTGCTCTCACTCTAAGTAAAGGTCCGGTTCGTACAAAAATCGACGTTGTCTACACCGAGACAGATGATTTCGTCCTTTGCCGCACTTGGCTCAACACAAGTCAAGACCCGTTCGTCGGCAACAACCAAAAATCCGAGGCCTATTGAAAACGCATCACCAACTCCTTCAACCTGGCCAAGCCTCGCACTGTCAAACAATTGAAGTGTCATTGGGCTCGTATTCAAAATACGACCAGGGAGTTTTGCGCCATCTACAATCGGTGCTCCAATCAATGGGCAAGCGGCAACTCTGACCACGACATCTACCAAAAGGCGTTGGCGGAGTATAAACAAACAAAAAGGTCAAAGTACAAATACCTGCATTGTTGGGAGATTTTGCGACACGCAAAAAATCCAACGAGTTGTTCCCAACATCGGCTCCAACAAAAGGGATAAAAACAATATGAGGGAAGGCTTCACGAGTGACTCAACCCAATGAGCCGAATCCGAGGAACGTTCGATGGGGACAAAGGCCGCGAAAAGAAAAGGGAAGGGTAAAGTTCCTGAACCTAGTGGCGAGGCGTTGGATTATTTGGCGAAGAGTTCTGACGCAATTACAACTTCACTTTCACGACGGACGTAACAAGATTTTCTTATTACAAGATTTTGTTGAAGGATACGTCGAGAATGATTCCCGAGCAACTCGAGCTACACACGATTTGTGCTCAAATTAGAAGTAGGTTTGATTTCTAGTTTAGTTTTATTTTAATTATTATAATTTTCAATTCTAATGTTGTATTTTAATTTCTAAGGATTTTAATTTTGTATTGTAATTTCAATTTGAATGTTGTTTTTTTAATTATTGTAATTTTTATTTTAATTTTCTTTTTTCAATGTATTTTTATTTTTGTTTTTGTTTTTTTAATTAATGTATTTAAATTAAATAAAACATATTAAAATAAAAAATAAATTTAAATTACATATTTATTAATTTAAATTAATAAATTTAATACATAATAAATATTCAAAATAAAAATAAAAATAAAAATATATATAAATCATAAGTCTCCCACTACTATCAACCAACACAACCTCTCTGAAAACTGTGGACCCCACAAAAAAAAATTCCATTTAATTACGAAATCCTGTCTAAGCCCAATTTTGAGAGTCCCCATTAGGAACGCTGTAAGGAATTTGATGTGTAATCATGTTCTTAAATGGGTTGGAAAAATATTTATGAGATATACGTAGTTCCCTTGCTAGAATCTGTTACCTTATTCCTATCAATACAAATTTATCATACGTTCACTCTTCACAATTTTTGAATTAATTCAAATATTATCATAACTAATATTGTTCACTACTATTTTGTTTACTTTATGATTCAATATTTTTTGCACGATATATATAATATAAATATGAATAGTATAAAGTACAAGTGTAAGATATTGATTTAAATATATTACAATAACCCATCAAATTGATTTAAATGCAGTATATATATATATATATATATGGAATGGTTATATTGAAAATAGATCCGCTTGTGTTAACTAAAAATAAATCTAAATCATCCATATTTTTCAATTGCTATAATTAAACTATACACTAATCAATAAACTCTAGTTAGAAAAAATAACAAATTCTCTGTTTTTAGGGATAAAATATTTTAAATAAGATATATACCAAAATTATCTTTTAATTTGTACCATTAATTTAAATAATTCAACAGTCAAAATTTATTTTTAGTTAACTCATACAAAACTATTTTTATTTAATATTTTCCATATATATATATAATTCCAATATTTAATAAGTCAAATTATAAGATATTGTGAAAGTGGTGATCAAACAAGCAGTCAATTTAAATTTTCGAAAATCATACGAGGCCAAATAATATTATTTTTTAAACATGTGAATGATCAAACATCATATCGATCTTGTTAAAATACTAATTAATGGGGCTAAATAATAATCTGTTTTGCATTTAAGTTTTATATCTTCTCTCATATTAATTATTTTATAATTAATTATTATAAGTTGAAATATCGTAATTTAAGTACCAACAAGCCATAATTATATCTCATTTTGGAGTTCTAATAAGTAAAAAATATTTTGGGAAAATGAAATTTCTAGCTACTGCTTTGTCTGCTTATATAAGTTTGATAAAAGTTCGCAATTTATTTAAAAATAAAATTCTTAAGTATTCTTGGAGTATTTTGTTAAAGTTATAAAAGCCTTTTTTGTAATTAAAATTTCATTTTTACCGGAATCTAATATTTTCAAGGAGTTTGATTTCTGTCAACTGTACCCCCAACAAAATATCATTCAATGCTTCCCTGAATCGTACAAATACTCTATCTTCCCCAATCCCAATTTATCAGCTAAAAGCACCTACACATAGTCATACATACATTACATATTCATATAGTAGTGTTTTCGGTGATAAACAAATCGAATTGCGAAGATGATGTCCGGCAATTACAGTTCGATTGACAATCAAAATGTTGCCGGATCTGTTCCAGTAATTTATTTATCTATTATTTTTCATCGTAGATCTGATCTCGTCTTATTTTATCTCCAAATTATTATTCTGCTTGTAATTAACAGATTTGTTGGCGTTGATATTATTGCAGGCAGTTGCCGATCCGCCGTCGCATGTTGCCGTAAAATTTACTGGTAATTCCTCCTTTTCCTTTTGCCTTTATTCCTTTTTTCCGGCAAGTGTATGATTAGTGCCGGTAGAGTATATTTGATTGATTTTTTTGCACATTTTTGTGTGGCAATGTTGTGTCCAGATTCCAGTCTTCAGACATTTCCGCCTTCGGGAGCTCAGGGAAAAATCTCTGGTGCCGCGCAACCTCCTCGCGATGCCGACGGTATTTCTCTTATTTGTTGAGACTTAGCACATCCGGCAGTGCTTGAAAATTTTTACTACTATTTAGCAATTATGTTATAATTGGAAGGCATGAGCTGTTCTTGAGTTTATCGATTTTAAGTTATTTGCATATTGAGAATTTTATCGTGATTGGATTGATAGAGCTACTCTAGGGTTATAACATACTACATCAGTTATTGAGTTATTTAGCCATTTTAGCTATTGTGTGTGGATTGTGTTGTGATATTTAGCTTAGAGATTTACATGTTATAAACTTATAATTTTTTTTAAAGCTGTATTGTGATACTCCGAGATTAGGTTGTTCTGTTCATGTTAAAGAGGTCAATATGGTATCTGTTTACTATATCAGTGGAATGACATGAAATGTAGGAAGGTAGTTTGAGGCTTTGTTCTTCTTTTTGCTCTAAATAGTTTTGAGGTCCATCTTGTATGTTAATTGAAGACATGAGTTTGTGTCTAAGATTATTCAGGATCGTATTTCATTAGACAATGCCTAGCACAAACAAGGAGCAACTTCATACCCGATGTTTGATAATTGTCTGTTGCAGTGGGAAGTTCATTTCTATGTTGTAAAAACTTGAAGTACCTGGAGATCTCATGAAGCTTTTCTTTCTCGTCAAGATCAACATAAAATTTAGTTGTGCTTAACGTCCACTAATTATTAAGAGTGACCACCCTTCCCTTCTGCTCTGAGGCTTTGCTTTTATTATATACCTGTAGCTTTTTATTCCATTTAAAAATGTGTGTTCTTAATTGATTTAGATTCGTTTGGAAAACCTGTACCTGGTTCTGATGATGCTCAGCAAAGCGGTTGGTTTCGGTCCTTCACAATTGCTGCATACAGGCCCTATTTTGATGTTGACACATCTGATGTTCTAGAGAGGATTAAAGATTCACTGATTCCTTTCAAAGGAAGCTTCTCCGAGAAGACTGTAGACAACCCAGATTTGTAAGTTTGCTATATTACACTCAGATCTGACTATGTTTGGTTTAGTTGTAGTTTATTCAAGTGCTTAAGTTACTAGGTTTACGTATACTTTCTGTTATAGATATAGAAACAGGCAGATTCAGGATTAAATTACAAACATACCCTAATTGATAATTTATGTACATCGACTGTTTATTTTTATTTTCAAGTATATGTTAGTCCTTCGAGAGAAAATGTTGTGGCCATTTTCATGCTAAGCACAGTAGTCAGTAGATTGTCATTGGGTTGTTTCATTGCAGTCCTCTTCGCGAACATATCCTATTGAGTATTGACTCTTTCAAGCAGTTATAAATTCACAGTGACTAATGTCATTTCTCATACCATGATTGGAGACTCCATCATAATCTTGGGTCTTGGCTAGTTTGCTAGAAGCCCTGATATAGATGTTTTTAATAGATAGTTTATGATTTTCCAAATTATTCTCTTAAATGTACTTATTAGTTTCTACTAATGTGCTTAGATTGCACTTCTCCCAAACTTAGTCATGTTTTATGTATTATTTTATTTGATTACGTTGACTGATCAGTCTAATCCATTTAACCATTCTATTACTTTTAAAGGCTTGTATCATATTAAATCAAATCAAAATCATTTCAATTGAAAGTGTAATTCATGTATTATATTTAGTAGTAGCCAGACAATGTTATTATGTACACATTAAATTTATTGAATTAATTAATTGGTCATAAGTTGAAATTCAGCATAATTGCAGTTCCAATTCAAATTCTGGTGATTCCTGTCCTGTCTTGGGCAAGGTCTATCTGAAACGTGCAAAGGCTTAGGAGATTCTCTTTGTCAATGAAAAACCTCTAATTTATGTTGCCATTGAGAACATTAATGCGTACTATGTCCAACCTTCTGCAATTGTTGAGAAGAATAAGGTGCATCATGTAGAAAGGGCTACATGTTGAATTTAATTTTATTTGCTGTATTACAGGTATGGGCCTTTTTGGATCTGCACCACCTTAATATTTGTGGCAGCTTCCATCGGTACATTTGTTACATATATAGCTCACAAAGGGCATCAAAAAGAATGGGACTATGATATCAATCTAATGACCTGGTCCGCTGGTTTGTTTTATGGCTACGTCGCTATAGTGCCTCTTGGCTTGTATTTAGTCCTCAAATACTTATCCGTTCCATCTGGCTTCGTCCATCTACTTTGTCTGTATGGCTATTCATTGTTTGTCTTCATTCCTGCTATGGTAAGATATAGTTAAAACTTTGTCCTCTCACTTATCTTTTTAATGATATATTAAGATTTGAGAATGTCTCTTTAGATTCTTGTTTTCTTCTGTTTGTTTAACTCTTTATCTTTGAGATATAATTTCCCTTTATGGTGACAAATATTTTGGTATTTGTTGCAGTGTTTATCTGTTATACCTCAGGAAATTGTTAGATGGGCCGTCGCTGGTGTAGCTGGCTTCATGTCTGCTTCATTTGTTGCCCTCAACCTCAGAAACCACATAAAATCTGCAGGTGAAAGTTGGTTCCTCATTGTAGCTGCTATCTTCTTGTTGCAGCTGGCTCTTGCTTTGGTCCTTAAACTTTACCTATTCACTGTCTCTGTATAACCATTATCGCGACCTTGATTTGGCTTTAAACCTATTACCCAATCTAGAAATAGTTGTGATCTGATGACCTAATGTTTTCCAAAATCCATATGCATACTTGTAAGTTGAGTGGAATATAATGTGGTCGTTCATTTTTGACAATGTTGTACTTATTTTCATGGATCAAATGTGAATACTGAAAGTATAGCACGAATTCAATGAAATTAGTGGCGGAGTTAACTGCTGTTTGGTTCAATTACATCGTCTCGCAATTGGGTTCTCAATTCTTATTACTATAATATACACTCATGTATTGTGTAGTGTAACTAAAGCACAATGCGAAGTTTAATGAATATAATTTAGACGTTTGACCTCGTATTTCCTAGAAATAATTAACCGTATTTAAATTTTGCTATTAAAGAATAAAAAACAACTAAGTTATTGTATCTACGACTGAACAACAAAAATGCAATTGGTCTTAAGACCTAGACTCTTCTTTATTAAGGATTTTTATGGTTCCAATTCTTATGAATAAATTCAAGGGTTGAAACAAATAGAAAAAAGTGAAGAAATTAAATATCGGAAAATGCATCTTAAAATCATGTATTGATACTTGATCAATTTTGAAATTCACATATTAAATATATTCACCAATTTAATCAAATTCAATTTAAAAATCACGATTATTTTCACTTGATGAATTATGGAATAATAGATTAACTTACATTTTATCATCACTAGATCTCAAACAAAACATGTTTAACTCCAATCAAAAGATAAAACATACCTATGAGCTCTACTCTAACACATCATTTCCAATGTTATGAGCTCTAACACATATCATTTCCAATGTTACGAGCTCTAACACATCATAGAATTGTAGTTTCCAATATTTTAGAAGAAAAATAAGATTTAATAATAAAACCATAATAAAATTATGATTACAAAAATTATAGCTACTTATATTAGAAAACAAAAACAAAAACAAAAAACAAAGATAAAAAGAAAATCAGTCACAATACTCTGTTGTTTTGAGTTCTCTGTTGTTGATCTTCAATAATCAATCTTCAATCTCCAACTCCTAACAACACTCAGCTACAGGAGGTGGAAAAGATACCGCTGGTTGATTCAAGTAGCATAAAAAAGATATATACAATAATTTATCAATATTGACTGAGTGGGACCAGATTAGCTTGCTGGGGATGTAAGAAGTTAAGTTAGAATATTATCTCATTCCCATATTTAGCACTGTTTTACTTGCCTTCTCTTTTATGGAATTTTTCTTCATTAATCTTGATATACGAAAACTTAAACGAAGACATGAACTGAATATTATAAATCTGTAAAATAAAATTGACTAAAAAACTAACAATCTAAAACTATAAGAAAAATCACCTAACATGAATATTTATGGATGGTAAATATTTGTCTTCATTTCCTTCAATAGCTAAGAATCACAATCGGTCGGAGTGTGGGTAGGAATTTGTTAGGAATCATAATCATAATTTTATTATATACTCCATGTTATTTGTCCCGTATCCATTTTGCTATTGGTTACCTAAACAATTAAATTTTAAACAACTATTTGTCTTCATTTAACTCCCATAATTAACAGAATATTCGCAAGCTTATGATATTCGATCATAAATTACACTCATCACCCAACGTATCATCAATTTTCCAGCTGAAACATATCTAGACCGTACTATTAATTAAGATGCTAAAGAAACATGGAAGATCAATATTAGGTTCGAAGTATGCATGTACGTAAAAGTAGGAATTAAAAAGAAAACACACAGAAAATGGAGCAGCTAGCCCAGCAGGTTTTGCTGCTCGTCGTCACGCATATAAAATCATCTTAAATATTTAAATAATTTATTGGCTGTTCCAACTGTTTCCTATTGCAATCGAATATTTAATTAATTTTTTTGTGTTGCGATCCTTGATGAATAAAGAAAAACCTTAAGATGGAGTGATGTGATCTTTGACGAATAAAAAAAAGTAGAAGCATTTTGCACTTAGCCCAAATTTTCTACGGCTGCTAATACTATTTTTTGTGTTTATGTAGTTACAATAAGCCAAAACTAGGTTGATCCTTCCTTATCATGCTTCTATAATTTATATCATGTGTGCATTAGATGTTCGTGGAGAAGCTTTTATTAGCTACGTTATTTTAATTTTTAATGAAGTGGCAGGCTAATTCTCAATTAATTTTATTTTTATAAAGTTTTAGAAGTCAAACATAAACTCCCTTAATTGTTCTGAACTAAAGAATATGGAGTATTTATAATCCATTTCCAACTTGCGCTAACAAAGTGACAATTTATCTAGGAACATAAAAATTTAACAAATGTTGTGTTGAGAAAAAAGAATATTATAGTAGTAATTTAAATAGGTAAGCAGAATGTGGAAGAGAAAGTGGACAACCACTGGTAATTTGAATTCTGGGAAAGAAAAGATCCAACAAATATTCAAACAACTACTCACAGCGAGAGAGACCCCACTCGCACTACCAAACCCTCTCAAACCCAACACCCAGTCAGCTTTTCTCGATTTACAGTAATCCTCACCTCCTTTTCGCTACCTCTGCTCAATCAACTCGTCTTTGCTTTGCTGCAACCACTCCAAGCCACTGGAACATCCGCTTCCATCACGGGGATCGATCTGATAACCCAGGAATCTTCTCATTTTCTGCCAAACTCCTCCTTTAAACCTCTAAGTTTGTTAAGCTGGTGGTTTAGCGAGAGGAAGGGGTTTGATGGCGGCGCTATTGAGCTGGTGAAATTCTTCAGAAAAGGCTTGTTTTTCGGAGTGGGTAGTTGCGTAAAGATTCATGGGGTTTTCCACAATGTTTTGTTGTCATAGGGGCTCAGATCGGTATGCACTTTAATTAATTAGGTCAATCTTCATTTCTCTTGATTCTCGTTATTTGAATTTCTCGATGCCTCTTCTGGATATGCTTATATGCTTCAGCTGTTGTTCTTATTTAGTTTTTATTAGAAATATAACCCCAATTTGTTTGATTAGGGAGTTTTAGTATTTCATTTTCTTCTGCTGCATTAATTTAGTTGTAGGGGAGTGGGGCAAAATGGCTTCTTTTTCTTTTTCGTGCTGTAATCTTTGGTAATAATAGTATTTCTTTATCCTATAATCCCAATGTGTCATTCACCATGGACTTGGAATTGGAAGGTGATCTTCTGGATCCAAACGTAGTTGCATAACTTGATTTTTTTTTTTTTTTTTATTTGCACAGGAAAAACCAAGGGAAAAAAGAGACTACATGGAGAATTTTTTCTCTGAAAGAATTGCAATTGGCTACGAATAATTTTAACTATGATAACAAGCTCGGAGAAGGTGGATTTGGCAGTGTTTATTGGGGTCAGCTCTGGGATGGTTCTCAAGTAAGACAATCTTCATCATATACTTCTAGTTTCTGAAGTTTGCTTATTTTTCTAGGGCATTTCAGTAATCCACCTTTATACGAAAAAAATATTCATGATTAGGTGTAATGATGATAATTACAAAGTTATGCCTCTTAATCTGTGATAGTGGTGTTCAAGGTCAGTACACAAACATTAATGTTCATCAAAATATGTGACTAGCTGATAGTGGACTATTCATGGGATTTTCTTATCCATGGAATGATTTGCACTTAGATACTAAGGTTTCATTGGAATTGTTGTCATCTAGATCCTAAACTAGAATGAGCATGCCCCTGCATTATTTCCCTTTCGTATTCTTTTCTTGATTTGCATATCGGTTATGACAGACCTTAATTGGTTGAGACGATAGATCCAGTCTATTCTTGGTTTCATGCTTACTTGTTTTGCTTGTAGTTGTGCTTTGCTCATTAGAGACTTAGGTTATTTGACCTTCTAATTTTTTATGCGGTGCATCTTCGGTTATTTAATGCTTTTCTAGTATAAGTTACAAAAGGCATGCAAAAAATAGTCATAAACTGTGATTATGGAAATGTGTCTGATGGTCACCATCAATGATAAACAGAGATGGAAACCTTTATGTTATTGATGTTTGATTTGTATCTCATACTTGAACAGATTGCTGTAAAAAGGCTAAAGTCATGGAGTAACAAGGCAGAGGTGGAGTTTTCTGTTGAGGTTGAGATACTTGCTCGTGTGCGCCACAAAAATTTGCTCACTTTACGTGGCTATTGTGCTGAAGGGCAAGAACGTCTGATTGTCTATGATTACATGACCAACCTGAGCTTACTGTCTCATCTTCATGGGCAACACTCTGCTGAATGTCATCTCGACTGGACTAGGCGGATGAACATTGCTCTTGGTGCTGCTGAGGGCATCGTGTAAGTACTCAAATACGATGTGCTCAGTCTATATCTTCGTCCTCCTATGCTAACACCTGTTCAATTCCAGCTATCTACACCATCATGCAACCCCACACGTGATTCACAGAGACATCAAAGCCAGCAACGTATTGCTCGATTCTGATTTCAAAGCTCAAGTTGCTGACTTTGGATTTGCAAAGTTCATCCCTGATGGTGCAACACATGTAACCACCCGAGTCAAGGGCACTCTCGGCTACCTTGCCCCAGAGTACGCGATGCTAGGTAAGGCATCTGAGAGCTGTGATGTCTACAGCTTTGGCATTCTCTTGCTTGAGCTTGCTAGTGGCAAGAAGCCACTCGAGAAGCTCAGTTCAACGATGAAACGCCCAATCACAGACTGGGCTCTGCCTCTCGCTTGTGAACGCAAATTCAATGAACTTGCAGATATACGACTAGACGGGAAGTACAACGAAGAGGAGCTGAAAAGAGTGGTCTTTGTCGGGCTAATCTGCGCACATAATCTGCCCGAGAAGAGACCGACGATGCTTGAGGTGGTTGAACTCCTCAAAGGAGACGGAGAAAAGTTTGCTGCCCTAGAAAGAGATGAAATGTTCAAGATCCCTCTTGTTGCTGAAGATAGCGCTGAATTCGCCTTGGATGAAAAGGAGCCCAAACAAGAAATTGAAGATGTGTAAGTCTTGAAAATTGAGCAGGTACGGCATGTAAAAATTAATGTTTTTTCTTTTTTTCTCCCTTGATTGTTGATTTTTGGCCATGCATGAAACTGAAGCTTGTAAGTTGGAAGAGATCGAAACGATTATGGAGTTTGTTGTGCTTTGTTTAAATGAATGATATTGGAATTTTTAGTAGTCCTTTTCAGTCCCTTTTTTTTTTCTTATATATATATGCATGTCGTTAGTTCAAATATTTTATGTAGCTAGCGGGGCATGGTTAATTTATTTTAGTAATAAAATAAAATAATGTTTTGTATATATGCAGCAGATTACGTATAATAAATTATAATAGATATTATTAGTAGGTATGCAACAATTTGGAATGCCTCCATCTATGTACGTGTGTTTTGGTTCTAGCAAAATCCGGTAATATAAATTAATCCAAACTTAAAAAAAGAAAAAATCCATTGTCTTCAAGTGAAGAATGAATATTATTAATGTCATTAGCAATAATTTCTGCTTTTTTGTCAGAGCTAACCTTATATCGTTCGACTTATTATTTATTCAAATTTCAAAATCAATATTAAATATGAATTTTCAATAAGTTTTACATTTTATTAAATTTAAAATTGCAAATGAAAAAATCAATCAGCTAAACCACATGCAATGAAGATTGATGCCATTGAAATTGTTGTAAGATCAAAAAAAATGTACAATTAAAATTGAATATGGATGAATGGGAATTGGTCATCTAATCCGACTCAAATGTGAGGATTAAATGAACAACTTATAATTTATTTATAGTAACTTCGTGCTACATTTATATGTATGATGTATTATACCTCATACATTATGTGTATTGGTGGATTATAACATAAAAAAAGAAAAGAAAAGAAAAAAAAAGTTGAAGTAGTATTAATTTATAACATAAAGAAAAGAAATACTAAGAAAACACAGCACACCAGACGAGGGGTAGAATTGTAAAAAGAATAAAATTTCCGCGAAGTAGAGGAAAATAAAGGGAAAAGGGTCATATAAACCCTTCATGTTTACTCCAAGGTACAATTAAACCCTTTATGTTTTTTTGGGTACAAATACACCCTTAATGTTGGCTATTAATGATATTTATACTCTCCACTAACCCTAATCCAATCTTCCGTTAACTCCCGTTAGTTTACATCGCAAAAACTCTTCAGATACCCACTACAAAAACTCTTCGACTATCACACCACCATTGAAAAAAAAGAACGGTACACAACACCATCACAGAAAATATCCTCAGTAACCGTCTTCGCTACCGCGAATCGCTTCACATGATCATTGTTTCGTCGGAGACGGTAAGTTGTCTTATAATTAATGTTTCACTATGTCATTTATATTTTTTCTTTACAATTCGATATTGATTGTGTGTAGTGTGAATATTAGTGCCATATATATATATGTGGAATTTGTAGTCAAATAATAATAATATGTGAATATTAGTACACGTATGATGAACAATTGGATCTATTCATGTTTTAATAATAATATGTGGAATTTGTAGTCAAATAATTGTATATAGTTATTAAATGGGTCCCATAATGTTCAACAAACGGAAAAATTAACGGTTTTATGGCTGGGGTTAGTGGAGGGTATAAATATCATTAATAGCCAACATTAAGGGTGTATTTGTACCCAAAAAAACATAAAGAGTTTAATTGTACCTTGGAGTAAACATGAAGGGTCATATGACCCTTTTCCCGGAAAATAAAAGGAAATAAAAAGGGGAGTAATGCCAAACATTCCCTCCGCTCCAAAACACAACCATATAAACATAACGGTCGCCTTTTTAAACAAAAACACACACCTCTCTCTCTTCAAACTTTAAAACTCCTCCCTCTCTATATCTTCTTCCCTTTTGTTCCTTCTTCTTCATGAATAAATAAATTAGGAATACGATATTTCCTTCGAAACTGGATTTAATGGTGAAGGTTTTGCCGAAAACGAACAAGAGAATTCGATTCACCAATAAACTAATCCCTTTTTCCCTTTACAACAGGACTCTTGCCTACCGAAAGCTTCCGGAGCAGCAGTTTCTCAAACTCTCTGTTCTTAAATTGGATGGCTCTTCTTTCAGTAAATATTGCAAACCACCTATTTCTTGATTCTTTTTCTTTCTTTTCTCTTCTTCCTAGGGTTTTTTTAGTAACTGTTTTGATTCTGCAGGTATTCACGTGCCAAGAAATGCTACAGTGGCTCACCTTAAATTTTCCGTTGAGGAGGAATTTAATCTGTTCCATAAAGATGAAAGAACAAGATTATGGTATGGAAGTGAAAATATATCCTTTTTTTGAAATCTTGATGAATCTGTTGTTTGTGTTGGATGGATGATAACGATGTGATAAGTCGTATATATAATTGAATATATGACTGGGTAGTCTGGGTTCACGCGGAGGGATTTAGTCGATCTATTCTAGAATGTTGTCTGTAATTCCTAATCATTATTATCATTATTATTAGATAAGATTGAAAAATCACCGCCAAAATTGTGTATTTGTCCCACTGTAACAGGCCATACTAGTATATACTTTTCTCTTTCTGGTGAAAAACAGAAATTTGGGCCTTCTTTTAAGTCTCTTCTGAAGGATAGATGGTGCCAGCAGAATTTCTTTTTGGTTGTTACAATATTCGTGAATAAGTATCGGAAATATAGAGAATGATCGATGAAATGAACTCTTTGCTTGGCAGGTCCCTTGTATGGAGCCACTTTTGTTTGTGTTACAAAGGCCAAAAGCTAATCCATGATGTAGCTTGCATTAAGAAATTTGGGATTAAAGATGGTGATCAGGTACTACTATTGGTTCCAGAGTATGTTGCTGCAGAACATATATATTTTTCTTTAGCACCGCAGATAGTTTAACAGTTCTTTTAAAGAAGTTACCCCAGCATTTCTTCTTTTTCATTACGAGAAATCTAGATATATTTTGAAATTTGTATTGCAAAGCACAAGGTGCTTTGACATGGAGACTGAATAAAAATAAAATGTCTAGGGCTCTTGTTGATGTTGATCCTTGTTTTTTGTAGTTAAGTAGTAGGAACTGGCTTAATGGAACTACTCTCATTCTGTGTTTGAAAAATCCTTCTATGTCTTTCTGTTACAAGACAACTAAATATTAATTAAGGATGTAAAGTGAAGAGAACTTGCTAGGGCTTATTGAATGGTATTGATTATTATTCTTATATCAATGTTGTTTGTATGTCAATTGCATATTTTCTGATTTGCCCACATTAAGAACTACATTTGAGTCTTACTTGAACGTTTACATATAATAGGAGTACTAAACTGAGTTAACAGAAACTCTTAATAGCAAGCAAGAAGTAGAAGCTTATCTGAGTTCTTGCAATAGGACAGATGTATGCATTACAGACAGTGCCTCATAACTTGATACTATATGATTCGGGGTGTAATACAATCAAGTATGAGAAGGTTCACATTTCACATCATATTGCAGCTTCGCTTCATCCAGCATTTGAGAATAGACCTTCCACCAACACCAGAGCAATCCAAGGATCCACGTCTCAAGTCCAAACAGTGTTCAGTGTAAGCATAGTCTCGTTACATGTTCTCTCATCTTCATAATATTATAACTTCAAACCATAGTCTAGAGTCATTTCTGTACTCTTATTGATTTGCATGCACTTAATCTACTGCTTCTTCACTCAGCCACTTAACATGAATACTCAGATAACATTACATATTACTTTGTGGTTCAGGACTAGGCATGATTGTGAAGATGAAGAATGTGCAAAGCTTAGGTACTTGGAGTTGGCACTTCCAGAACCGAAATCGAAACTAACCGCTTCTCTCAAGGGGTTGTTGTCATGTTCAAAGTTTTGATAATTCAAGTGAAAATTAGTGTTGGAATCCAAGAATGATAATATCACTGATTTAGGATCAATTGCACGTTGTGAATGATGATGTTCTGATATTGAATTTTAGCATCTAAAAGGTTGATGTTTAGATATCTACGTTTTGCTTGCTTCTTTTGTTTGAGTAAATTAATTTCAATAGAACTGTACTAGTATTATACAGGTGAAAATAGCCTCTCCTCGCACGATCTTTTCGTTTATTTTGGGGTATTGCTTCGCAAAAATCGTATGTTACCCATTTTCACATGAATATACCAATCCTGCAAATTTGTGTTCACGAATTGGGTGTTTCTTTATAAAATGTGCCCCTCCCACACACTAATTATTTTTAATTTATTTGGATATTTCTTAAAGCAAATGATATTATTTAGTTGAAAGAAAATACTAGTATCAGTCGATAATTATTGAGTTGAGATGCAATGCTATTTATACATTCTCCTTTGAAATGTATTTATTAAAGTATATTTCAATATTAATTAAATAATTGAGATTTTCAAAAGTATAATATTGGTTATGTGAGCATTGATATATAGGCGGCATGTTAAGAATTGTCACTGCGAGTAAGGGTGAATGTGTATAATTTAATACATAAACGTAATTTTTCATTAATGAAATGAAATTTTAAAAGAAGAGTAAGAACATTCAATGTTGTGTTAGCATTACAAATTATTTAAAAATATATATTTAAACCGAATATTTGAAAAAATCTCGTTAACACTTAAAAATAATTAGTTTATTTTTGTTAATTTGCAGCTAGAATTAAGTTTCCGTCATGTGTTTTGATTATTTTTGTCTTTTATTTCGTAGAAGTTAAAGGGGTCTACTCTAGTCTCTAGGTATTAGGAATAAATAAACAAATAAAAAATTGAAAGAAAATTAAGGGGATGCAGTAAGGTGGAGTGCAATATAATTAAAATACTCCAGCAATTACAGTGCAATTTTTATATATAAAATAAATTTATCCTATAAAAATATGGGATAAAATTGTAATTAGCTTTCAAATCCCTTCTATTTTAGTCATATCTCCCATCTAAATTATAAATTTATCATTGTTTTTTTTATTCATCATACTCTAAAGAGGGATGATATTATCCATCCATGATAATATTATCCCTCCCACTTTAAGAAGAAAAATAATGATGAATTTATAATTTAGATAGGAAGTATGAATAAAAAAAAAAGAAATTTGAAGACTAATTATATTTTTATAAACTTATACTCAAAGCGAACACAACCATATAGAAGAAGAAAAACATGAGCTTTCAATAATAATTGGGGGTTTTCTTATTGTTTCACTTTCACGTACCCCATCGGTAATAGGCTTATATTTACTCTTTCTTTTCTTTCTTTTTTTTCGAGTTGTATGGGAGCTGTAGTAGGTAATTCAAAAGTATATCTGTCTGTCATCACTAATTTTTGTGGTTATATAATAGAAAATGCTGAAGGTTATCTTAAACATATATATGTATGTAGTAATTATTGGGGGTTAGAAAAAAACAGAAAAAAGAAAGGTGGGAAATGGAGGGGCCTGCTGTGGTGTAGTGTCAAGTGTGTGATGTTATATATATATATATATATCCTTTTGAACGTGGTATCCTTAGAAAAATTAAGATAAAACATGAAGGTGTCTTGATCTAGTAGTACGTAAAATTAATATCGGAGACTAATAATTTTGATTGGAATTCTTTATAATACAATTTTTAAGTTTAACATATTATCAATTAAAAAAAATTCAATAGATTGCGGACCACAAAAAATTGGGATGAATTGAAAAATATCTATTTGGATTAGTCAATCTAAGCCACACCACGAAATAAATCAAATAATTGAAAGAAAAAAAATACTCATCTATCTATATATCTATATCTATATAATATATTAAAGGACTACGGATTTGAGCTCTCTCCTTAATTCAAGGGTGATGTGGTAAAATCACAATTTTTTCAGCAAAAATTAATATATTATATATGGTATTTTTATTAATATGATTTAATTATGTTTTATATAGTAATAAATCATAATGATAATCTTATTTAATCAATTATTTAGTCAACATTGCAATAAATATAATTCAATAATTTAGAAAGAATCTAAATATGTATAATGAAATATATAATTTGATTTTTATTTAATAATTATTTCATTAATATTTTTATTAAAAAATTTAGTGAAATAAAATATATAATATTTCTATCCTCTAATACATATAACTCATCGAATAAAATCTAAAATCTATAATATTTATCAATTCATATAATTCAATAAATAAAATATATAATATTTTTACTAAAAAATTGTTTCATTAATAATAAATTTCTTACCCATTAAAATTTTAAATTCACAGTTTAATTTTATTGAAAATTTTAATTTACGCAATTGTTAAATTTGTCAAACAATTGTTCATATTTATTTTGAATCTCATTTTTATTCACTATCGATTTTAATATTTACTAAAAATTTTACTAATATTAATTTGATTAAGAGTTAAACAAAATTAACATATATTTTTTTATTGAAATTTTTAATTTACTCGATTATTAAGTTATAAAATAAATAGTTAATTAATTAAAAATTTTCAATTTAATATTAAATTATAATTTAATTTAAACAATTAGTTGACAAATTATATGTAGTAGATTTTTGAAATTATGCTTCATGCCTTTATTCATTTTATGGGCTGTGACACCAAGGAATCAATGTCTCGACATAAGCCAAGAGGCAAAACCCATTTATCGACCATCAACTGCTCCTTCAGCACCAAACCTTCGTCTCCTATTCGTGCGCCTCCCCGGAAATAGGTTTCCTAGTCCCTAGGACATGGATTCTATATGAACCAATGTATCGTGACTATGAACGAATGGATTTTCGGTTACTGCAAGGATCAAGGTCGATCAAAGCTTAATAATGGGTACATACATGTTTTACTTGATTGTTATGCCTAATTTTGACTCACCAACGAGATAAATTTTTATACATGTAACATTAATTATTTGATAATTAAATAAATATTTTTTGAATAAAAATTGTTTATTGGACTTGGTTAACTAATTGATTTTATCTAACAAATAAAGTGTCATTTTTTTAATTATGACATCAAGTGATTATATACCAATAAATTTTATACGGGATAAGTCTGTATGTAACAATTGTATTTTGCAACTGATATAATTTTTCATGTAGCGTGGATTTGCAATCATGTTAATAAAATAAAGAGTTATTTATGAAATATGCCCTCTTCTATAACATATAAATGAGAAGTGCCCTCTTTTGTAAAAGTCTATGAAAAGTGCCCAAAAAGACTATTTTGCCCATGATTAAAATGCTTAAATAAGGACAAATTTCTCTATTACATATATGGTTAATTATAATTAGTATTTCAAAATAATTTCAATTGGTAAGATGCTCAAAATTATTTAAGATGGTAATAAAAAATTAAAAATTCGGAAGGTTTTCATTTTATATCAAAACCTGGTTGATGAATAGTGACCGGGTTTTGATGAATAGTGACCGGGTTTTGGAATAGTGGCCGGGTTTTGACGACCGGATTTTTGGTTTTTACGACCAGGTTTTATTTACATATTTGAGCATATTACTTATTGAAATTAGAACATGTTGATCATTTATTTGCATGTTTTGAGTTAAAATTGTGGCATTATACAAACGCTTCGAAAATGGTATCAGAGCCCTAGGTTTATTAAGGAATTATATTTATTTATTGCATTTAATTATTTCCTAACGGAGGAGACTCCAAGAGAAAATATGGATCCGGACGCTTGTCCGAGATGCTTTAGTTACAGGAATTTTCTCCAACTATTGGAGATTATGGACAGACAACACCAAGAGAAATATCTCTTTTGGTCCAACAAGTTAGATGAAGGGACTCACGGTCCTTTATCTACCACCGAGAAATCGAGTATCCTCTCCATGATGAGTAGATACCAAGATCTACAGGTAGCAAACCTCTTACTTCAAGGAGAGGTACACCAACAAATGGAAATGGGACATTCAACCCATTTCTAATGAGTCAAGACAGGAGGGAGTTCACTCCGGTCTTCCGAGAAATCGACCCCGATATATCAAAATTCTCGGTTGATTTAAGGGAGATCCAGAAGACGGTACAAAATTATGGCAGCCGCCTAATTAATGTACCCCAAGAGATAAAAAGAATATCAAGTCAACAAGAGGAGATCCTAACCATCTTGCAAGATATTCAAAGTCGAGTTGGCCAATTGGAGAACAGATCTCTTCCCGAAAGAAGGAACCGGATGCTATTCCCAGAAGGGCCAAAATATCCTCTACCCGTGAAGGATAAAGGAAAAGATCCTCAAGTGGAAAGATATGTACGATTATTTCAAGGGGAAAAATCATGAGTAACCTTGAAAGAATCGGACTTGAAGATCTACAAGAGTTAGCAGAATCTTTTGCTAATATGAAAATGGTTGATCTCAAGATGAACCAACACCAAGTGGCGCACATCAGGGAGGGAAACGCTGCTGTACCATTAAATCAGCAAGTACCACCACCACCTGAAGAAGTCATGAGAGAAGCTCGTGATTTCCATGCTGGACCCTCATATACCTCGACGGTACCAGACGAAGCCATACTGATGGAGAGAACCAGAAGGAGACGACAACCCCGAATCCAAGATTCACCGGTTGGAAAGGCCACCATGGATCCCATCCATCCATATGGCGTAATGCTTGATCTTGATGAAGTCAGTTTCAAAGATCGAGAATCAGTGATCGACGAGTGGGGAGGAGCAATGCGGATTGCAGCAGCTACTCTCGACGTTAACAAAGAAGGACTGGTCAAGATTCTTGAAACCAGTCTCGCAGGCGTAGTAAAAATCGCCTGGGAAGGATTACACCTCGAAGTAAGAAATCAATGCTTCGAGGTGGAATCCTACTCGGAGATTATCCGAAGAATGAGTGTCCTCTTCAAAGACCATTTCATAGGAGAAGGATATTACGAGGGATTCGATAGAGAGAAAAGAAGAAAGTATCTATTGGCGTTATATAATCTAAGACTCACAGTCTTGGATCCAAAGGCGCTCAATAAATTTCTTCAACTCTTTACGATCTACCAGCATCAGTCAAAAGCTGATGAGACTATCGCGAAGGAAATTTTCTTCTTAAAATTTCCAAGCCCATGGAAGGAGATGATGATAAGAGATTATATCCCCAAGGGCAGTGACAGCATCGCCAAGAGGATGTCTTATGTACATCAGAAGCTTTCAGAGTGGTGTCAGCAAGCCACTGCTCAGAAAAACCTGAAGAAGCTGCGAAGAATCAACAAAGCAGCTCACCTTAACTGTGAAGATAATGATCTTCCAGTTGTTATTGGAGGCGAGCCATCAATAACCAAAAGACGAAAGAATAGGTACCAACCCTATTCCAAAGAAAGAAATCCAAGAGGAAGATCTTGGAAGCCAAGGACGATGTGGTCTAGACAGAAGGCTAGATCATACAAAACTGGACAAAGAAGCGGACCAGCTAGAAGCAGGGGTTCGTTCCAAGGATCCTGTTCAAGAACTCCAGCTAAGAAAACTTTTAGAAAAGCTCATACCAGAGCTAATGAAAGTTTTAAAGATTGTAATTGCTGGACCTGCGGAGCCAAGGGGCATATTTCAACAAATTGCCCAGATAACGAGCAAAGAGGCATGCGAAGGTTCGAGTCTACTCCGGACATCGAAGATGCCATATACTACCAAGAATTGGTTCAAGTATACCAGTTTGAAGATATACCCTCAGACGAGAGTATATATGAGCAAGAAGAGATTCTTAGTAGGGATGGAGATTCTGATGGATCTACAGAATCTTCAGACTGAAGCAGAGTCTTGTCATCAGGAGAAAGAGGATCGAACTGGATTTTCCAGTCGAACGATGATCTCACCAAACCTGATCGACAAAATTATGAAGAAAACCTTGAACATTCAGAAGTATCAAGGTTTTAATGCTAGCAACCTAGACGAAGTTCTAAGGAATTTCAGTTTGGGAAGAAGGAAACATCATATCGTCTACGGAATCACTAGACGAGAGATGTCGCTTCCGATCGAGTTTACGGGGAATCAAGTGGAGATGCAATTGATTCCAGCAAGCGACATACGTGAGGATTTGGAGAAACTTAAACCAGAAATTGCTGAAAAGATGAGATGGATTCATATCAGAGCAATTCAACTGGTTCTCAAATCCACGATGTTCACAGGAATTGATGCTCCAATCGACATAGCCATATGTGATAGGAGAATCAGAAACCTACAAGATTCGGTGATGGGAACCATCACGGGGAATCTTTGTGCAGGCCAAGTTGTGGGGATTGTATATCCTAAGATTGCATACAATCTCAACGACTCGGGTTTCAGTAAAGCTCTGACGCTATATCAGGACTTCAAGAGGAAGGAGTTATTGGATGAGGGGAATACACCTTATTCGATAACATATCAGATTTCGTATGCACTTTCTAACTCCCATCATACGGAGTTATTCTTGGGAAAGCCTTTTATCGAAATACCTGATATCTTCAAAAAGGTGACTACAGCAATTGGTCCCGATAGAATGGAGATTCCACAAAGGAGGGAGGTCAACATTCGAATTCAAGAGAGGCCAGTCATAAGACATGATCAAAGTCTTAAGATAAGCTCAGGAAGATTATCCTTCCAAGGAGATAGAATTATATCTCAACCATTTGGGAGGAAACTTATCCAAGAAAGTCAGCCCCAATTCCCAGGGAATCCTCAAGTTTCAGTCAATCTGAAATGTCCAGAGGGATGGAGAGGGATGACAACCAGATTTGATGCTACAAGATGGGAAAATAACTTTCCATGTAGTGTCTTATATTACCTCCAGCAGCCGGAGGTTAACCATTACAATGGAACCCTTGACCTAGGGGGTTTTATGGTAGAGGTTAAAGGCAGAGCAGGACGAGAAGATGTTCTGATTCTAGGGCGGGATTTTTTGGAAAGATTTAAGCCCTGGAAACCGATGGACCAAGGGATGATGATTACGATAGAAGAAAGACGACTCCTAATCGTATGACAAGTCCTTTCTCGATATACATTCCAGTGGGAGTGTTATATGAAAAATATAAGGCAGAGTACTTCTCGGCCTATATTGATTCAGGTGCAGGCATATGCACAGCAAGAAGGGGAATTTTCCCAGAAGATGTTGAGGATATTTTACCTCAAATTGCTGGCCGAGATTTCTCTAAAAGAGTTTTACTCTTATCCACAGGAGTAAAAGAAGTGGAAATATTAATTGGAGGAGCGGGACAAACACCTTGGTATAAGGTTAAAACTCCACCGATGTATTTTCATGATACGGGAGCTGATATTCTGTTAGGAAATAATTTCCTACAGATGTTCAAACGATACACGCAGGACAATGAGCAAAGAAGATTAGTGTTCACAACCAATTGTGAGCATAAAATCATTGTTCAGAGACTGAGGAAGGCGTTTAATCGACAGATTCCCGTAGCCTTTCGCAGCAAGCGTGGTGATATGAATGATGAAGGCAAACTTCGTCATCCAAAGATGAAGGATCAAAGAAGATTTAGCGAAGCAGTGCTTAGCTGCATCCGGGAGGATGATCTTCAAGAGGAGGAAATCCAGATCCTTAAAGCAGCTTTGATTTCTAACAAAGAAATTAGGGTTGAAATGCAGGTGTCCCTTGCCGATGTCAAAAGGAAGATCTCGAGATGCTACAATGAGAATCCTTTGGCCTGGTGGGAGAAGAACCAACTCAAAGCAACCTTAAAGGTGAAGCCGGAAAGGGTGCATGAGTTCGTGAGATTCAGACCTATCCTAATGAACTTAATTGATCAGAAGGATATGAGAATTATTATCAAGGAACATCTTGATATGAAGTTGATTGAGCCGGCTAGTTCACCTTACAGTAGCCCTGGGTTTCTGGTAAGGAATCATGGTGAGATCAAGCGAGGTAAACCTAGACTTGTCATTAATTACAAAGGGATTAATGATATTCTAGAGTTTGATGGATATTTTATTCCAAGTAGAGATCACCTTATTAACTGCATACGCAATGCTAAGGTCTTCTCAAAGTTTGATTGCAAGTCAGGTTTCTACCAGATTCGCATGGAAGAAGAAAGCAAAAAACTTACAGCTTTCTCAACACCACAGGGGCATTTCGTTTGGAACGTAATGCCAATGGGGTTAGCTAATGCCCCCCAGATTTTCCAGAGAAAGATGGATAATCTTTTTAAAGATTATTTTTCTTTTATGTTTGTCTATATTGATGATATACTTATAACATCAAAAGATATGGATGAACATATCAAACATCTTGATTTATTTGCAGATGTTTGTTATAAAGAAGGATTAGTGCTTTCAGAGAAGAAGGCAGTAATTGCGACCCAAAAAATGGAGTTTTTGGGAATAGAGATCGATGAGTCTGGAATAACTTTGCAAGATCATATTGTGCAGAAGGTCCAGGATTTTCCAGAAACATTAAAAGAGAAGAAACAACTTCAGAGTTTTCTGGGAGTTGTTAATTTCGCAGGAATGTTTATCAAAGATCTTGCGAAACACAGGAAGGTCTTTAGTAATCTACTAAAGAAAGATGTTCCGTTTATATGGACGGAAGAACATCGACAGGGAATGAAAAAGCTAAAGGAGGAATGTAAAGATCTCCCAAAGCTTTCTATTCCACAAGATGAGGATGATCTGGTCCTCTATACAGATGCAAGTGATCATTGGTGGGCAGCAGTCCTCATGAAGATCACTCCTTATGGAGAAGAACCTTGCAGATATTGTAGTGGTTTATTCTCAGAAAATGAGGCCATCAGATGGCATATCAACGAGAAGGAATTCTTTGCAGTAGTAAAGGCTTTTAAAAAATGGCCTTTATTTTTATTAGCAAAGAAATTTACTTTAAAAGTTGATAATACCCAGGTTAAAGCTTTCCTAAGAAATAACATAGCATCAAAACCTGAAAATGCTAGGTTACTTAGATGGCAAGCTTTATGTCAATATTATATTTATGATATTGTCGTGTTAAAATCTCATGAAAATATTCTTGCAGATTTTCTGACAAGAGATGGAGCCAGTTGAGGTTAGATCCATCATGCTAGCCCAAAAGCATCTCCGAGAAAATTTGGAAATGCTCTTGGAGGAATGGGACGAGTGCGTTCTCCATGCCGATCAAATGGGGAAGATGCAAGCTACCGATAAGACGAAAGTCTCTGGTAGAATACGAGCCAGTATGCTGACCAGTACTCAGTTATGGTCGGCTCTGGAAAAGCCAATCCTGCGGGCTTCCAGAAAACCTCTGGAAATAGCAGAGTTTCGTGTTCCGGCACCTAAACCGGTAGATGGGGATTCAAATACCCCTCTAGCAAGTCCTAAGCTGGTGGAGTCTGAACCACTAACCCAAGGAAATGATGATGCTAAGACTTCACCGTCTGAACCATCATGTCAACCCTCCACCTCTGGGGTAAAAGAGGGAGAGATTAGCCTCAGGCCTATGACAGGCAAATCTGAGTCTAATACTAATTTGATTATTTTCTCTTCTGCTGAACAGACTTATCAAGCGAGCTGGGAGAAATTACTCACAAGAACAGGTATTAATCCTAGTAATACCAGGATTGATGGCTCGGGGAAATATCCAAGGGTATGGATGCTGCCCGGATCAAAACCCCAAGATGTCAAGCAGTGGTATGAATTTGGGGCCCTTGCCTCAGTTTATACTACGTCCCCAGCGTTTCCTGAACTTAAAGGTCTACCCCGATGGATCCAGGAAGCGGTTTATGATACCTGGGCAAACAACGAACAACTTTGCCGAGGTGATACATTGGAGCTGTATTTCATAAGTGCAGCCCCAGAACCTGCAGGAAAGGGGAATCACGAAGCCTTCCATTACATAAGGCTAAGAAGACCCCGAATGGATGCCTTCAACCAAATCAAGGCACCAACTAGTGAAATTCCAATGATCGCCGCAATCTCAGATGACCAAATAACAACGAGGCGAGCATGGGGATTATGGGTCTGTCTTACAGAGATGGACAAAGTCAAGTTTCCATTCAAGTTCTTTCAGAACTCAGCGAATGGATCATTCCTGTTAAATACTATGACAGGGAAGACAACCAAGTTTGCAGAAGAGGCTTTTGAGAGAAAAAGAACTCTTCTGTGGGAAAACAAGATGGCGATGAGTAAAGAAACCCATCGCAAGTTCTGCAATATGGCTCATGTTGGACATTGGGCGTCCAGGATATGTTCAGATTGTCCAGCCCAACGTGAACTTGAGTTCGGAAAAGGCTTCTTACCTAAACCAGATAAGAAGAAGTTTCGAGCCAACGAGTATGAGGAGATGAAGACTCCTCCAAAAGGAAAGGCTCCAAGGGGCCCTCCAAAAAAGACAGATGGCCGACAGAAATAAAACGGTCATGTGAGGATAAAGCAGAAGATGCTTTCAGAAAAGAAAAGCATCTGATAAAGCAGCACCCACCAAAAAGAAAACGACAATGGTGGGTGGAAGAAAAAGACGTTCCACCATAAAAAGAATCGTCAGTGGAATAAAGTTAAAAGGACGGACCACTAAATTCAAAAGAAGGGGTCCGACCACTACAAGATGTTTGCGTCGGCAGCCTTATCAGGACCCAGCTTCACGTGAAGAAGCATTATAACAAAAGATAAGGAATCCGAGGCAATAATGGAGGAATAGGAGGCCTCCAGCTTCCTATATAAACAAGCATTTGGAGAAAGGGGGATCATCGGAAATTCTCCTACTTCTCTCCAACAATAAAAATTGTAATCTTTCCTCTTTCTAGTTTATGATAGTAGTTCTCGCTACCATAGGTAGCTAAACATGATAGTCTCCTCCCTATAGGAGATTAAATTAGTATGTAATATATATTTATAATTCCTTAATAAGATTTGGGCTTTTGTTCATCATCTCCTAGATTTATATTTTCCTTATCTTTACCAACATATATACTTATACGCCCCGGGTAGGAAACGAACGAGGGCTGTGCTGTGAGCTGTTGAAGGAGTCTGCGTCTGGAATCCATAAGGTGCTCCTGGTGGTTGGACGAGGTCCCTAAAACTTCCGGTGGATACGACCCGACAGCTTATCGGTCAAAGAAGGTATAAACAGTTGGTATTAATATTGAATTTATACGGAAGCATGATGGGCTTGATAAGAAATGCATGATTTACTCTATTTGAAGTATTAATTAGTTTTAACTATATGGTTATTGGAGAAATTTGGTTAAGAAAGGGTATTATGGTCCAAAACACATAATTATTTGGGTACTTTTAATAGAGTTTTACAAAATAGGATAGTTTTCAATTTTAGTTACAAAAGAGGGTATTCTTCATATATAGCCCTAAAATAAAATATATGTAATGTGATTTTTTTACCAATACATTCTATATACGATAAATAATATTTATGTCTTATAATCTATCAATTTATATTACTTTTTAAACAAGTACTTGCATTTTTGATATTATTTTTTTATAATTCATCAATATAAAATATTTTAAAGTTCATATTTATCCGTCGATTTTCGACGGGTTATAAAATTTTAATTTACTCGATTATTAAGTTATAAAATAAATAGTTAATTAATTAAAATTTTCCAATTTAATATTAAATTGTAATTTATTTTAAACAATTAGTTGACAAATTATATGTAGTAGAATTTTGCATGTTAATAATGGTACATGCCTGTCTTACTTGATTGTTATGCCTAATTTTGACTCACCAACGAGATATTATACATATAACATTAATTATTTGATGATTAAATAAATATTTTTTCGAATAAAAAATATTTATTTAATTTGGTTAACTAATTGATTTTATCTAACAAATAAAGAGTCAATTTGTTATTTTATTTTATTTTTAATTATGACATCAAGTGATTATGTACCAATAAATTTTACACGAGATAAGTCTACATGTAACAATTATATTTTGCAACTGATATAATTTTTCATGTAGCATGCATTTGAAGTCATGTTAATAAATAAAAAATATATGTAATGTGATTTATTACCAATACATTCTATATACAATAAATTACGATAAATAATATTTACTTCTTATAATGTATCAATTTATATTACTTTTTAAACAAGTTATTGCATTTTAAATAATATTTTTTATAATTCATCAATATATAATATTCTTAAATTTATATGTATAAATCATAATATAAAATAATTTTCCGTCGATTTTCGACGGGTTATACACTAGTATAATAAAATTAGGTGACATTTTTGTGCGACCCTACGAGACTTGATAAATAAATAAAATAAAATTTTATTTGAGTTAATTATCGAAAATAGCCATATAAGATATTGAAAGATAAACACTAACCATCAACATAACAATATATAAATTCTAGTCATTTTTTATTTTTGGGACAAAAATACCTTTTTAAATAACATGATTCACACTCAAAATGCTAAAAAAACGAAAAATCCGTCGTTTAAAGAAATTTCACCACCACCAATACCACCATCAAAATTTATTTTACAATCAAAATCGAAACCACACCAATGAACACATCACTAACAACAACAAATTATCAAGCAAGAATTAGTTATTGTGTATGAATGATATGATTTTAGTGATTCATACCATTCATACATGAATTGTATCAATATTACTAAATATGTATGAATAGTATGAATCATACCTACTAAACAGAATTCATACTCAAAATATTAAAAAATGAAAAATCTATTACATATTTATGACAATTTACAACAGAAATGACTAAAATTTATATGATATTATATTAATGGTTGCTATTTATCTTTTACTATCTTATTTAACTATTGTGTATTTTGCTTCAATTTAATTTATATCAGGTTATAGGTTTTGGATTCAATCGGAACCCTAATGGATGTTGAGGTGCAGCCGTTCAGCACTTGTGATTTGGAATTGGACATTTTTGGCTAAGAAATAACTTAATTAATGGTACATTCGAAAATGAAGTTTAAAAAATTGGAAGAAAAAAGTTGTAGTTATTTTTATGTGGACAAAACATGATAGATAATGTTATAGCATTGGATAATGGACATATCTTTAAACTAACATGGAGAGGGGGTTTCCTACGTTATAAACGACAAAAACAAAAAACAAAAATGCATGATTTAAATTTAAAAGTGTGATTATCGCATAATAATTTGAGGTTTCTCAATTCCACTGTGTGACTGACAAGACCTCACTGTCCATTGTTTAATATCCCAATGGGTTGTTCACTAAACGGGATAAAAAAAGATAAACATGGATAGATAAAAATAGTATAAGTTAATTAATATTTATTAATTAAGATTAGATTTAGTAAGATATTCTAAAATTCGTGATTAATAATCTGATAAGAAATTATTTATTTAATAAATATCTCACTTAAAATGAAAGATATGGGATTAAAATAATTTTTAAAAAATGATTATTCTAATTAATGATTAAACCTCACTGGACATTTAATTTTTACGTACCAGAAAACCAGACAGAGTGCATTCAAGTAAGTGCCCATCAAAAGCATCGGATGCCAGCCTTTTTCTGTAAATTTACGGAGAATTTATATCATTTTTCTTTTTTATTTAAAAAGTTGTTGTATAAATTATAGCACTACTGAGCAATTGGATCTTCCTCAGTGGAGCTTTTGTCCACCAACCCAAAGATACACTCTTTAATACATCGATTTTCTCCCTTTCTCTCTCTCTCCACCCTCTTTACATTTAAAGGGACTGAGAATATACACAAGAATCCCTCCAACAAAATTTTACTACTACTTTTTAAAGAAATTTTACAAAGGAAGTGAAGAAGAATTGGCGACTAGCTAGCTACAAAGATGTTTGCAGCAGAGAATGGTTTAAAAGGTGACCCAAGATTGAAGGCCATTTCTGACGCCGTTACTGTTGTACCCGACTTCCCTAAGCCAGGTTTCTTTCGGCTTTTTTTGGTTTAACTTATTCATTTTTTTCTTCTGTTCTTAATTTTAGTATGCATGTCTCTACTAAATGAAACTGTAGTATGAAGTAGGGAAAAGTTTATGTTGTTTTGTCTGTATAATATGTATGAAACATGTTGTGCTTTCTTCTTTTTGTTTTAATTCTTGTTTTGTTTTCAAGTGTATATTTTTTTTGTGCATATACAAAAATATTTGCAGGGATTATGTTTCAAGACATCACAACGCTTGTTTCTAATCACAAGGTGTTGAAGCACACTATTGACATCTTTGTTGATAGATATCGAGGCATGGATATATCTGCTGTTGCTGGTATGTTTGATTTTTTAATATTATTTTCTATAAATTTCTTCATTGAATTTCATGGTATACTTGTTAATGGGGTGATGGGTTGGAGTTTGCTTAAAAGTTGACCCTTTGCATCTTCTTTAAATGATCCACTTTTCTAAGTTTTGATTGAACTCAAAACTTTTGGAGAAAAGGGGTCTTCGCTTTTTCTATTGGATTCAAAAGTTGTACATGTCATCTAACTTTTTCCATAAACTTTTACTAGATTGATAAAGGATTGTTGAGTGCTTGCTTGCTCAAATAGTTAATGTCCTAATCTCGTTGTAGGAGTTGAAGCAAGAGGCTTCATGTTTGCTCCCTCCCTTGCATTAGGAATTGGTGCCAAATTTATTCCCTTACGTAAATCAGGAAAGCTTCCAGGTAAATTTCTATTTTCAGTAAGATTTTTGAAATTTTACAGCATGAATCTAGTTAAAAATCACATCTTTGATATTCCAAATGAATCCTAAAAATTTATTTTGTTTCTCATAGAAGACTTGTCGGTTGCAGAAGGAATGGAATAATTGAGCTTAAGAAATAATTATATATATGTTTGATTGTACTAATGCCTGCATTTGCATTAAGCAAGGGGAAGTAGATATTCCATTATATATTAGTTGATTAAATCAATTCACCATCTAAATTATCAGCTTAAATCAAATGAGCTAAGTCATTATTCATTAGGGATCTGAATTTGTGCAGGTGAAGTTATTGCTGAAGCTTATGAGCTTGAATATGGTAAAGATTGCTTAGAAATGCACGTCGGTGCTGTTGAGCTAGGGGAACGAGCAATAGTCATCGATGATTTAGTGGCTACGGGAGGGACTCTTTCTGCAGCAATAAAGCTCCTAGGTAAGGTTCCAAACTACTGTTTCTCCATATGTTTCTCTGCTTGAAGCTCATTGTGGCTATTGCAATTTCGGTTGTCGTAGAACGTAATGGTGCTGAAGTTGTGGAGTGTGCATGCGTGATTGGGTTACCAGAGATTAAGGTAATTGATGTTCCTTCTTCTTTGCATTGCATCTCATTTCTTGTTGAAATTAATGCTCTGCTTATGCATAGCTGTGGTACTTGTAACATCATATCTATTTTGCTAAAAACATTACATCAACTACCACAAAAGTGCCATGCTTCTCAGGTGCTATGTGTTGTAAAGGAACTTGGTGATGTAGGTTTGAGTAGCATGCAACATTGTCAACAATGACATATTGAATGATGAATGTCTTGTTACTAAAACATCTAAGTGAGTAGCATGTTTTCCTCTTGGACAGGAACGGCGATTGCTGGATGGCAAGCCACTATACGTCTTGGTGGAACCCCGTCAATAGAAATCGGATTCCGGGTAACAGCCTCAGCTCCTTCGATTTTCATCTCTTTATTTCCTTAAACCACACCAGCAATGTGAAGATGATATGATCATGATGCATTCTGAAACAAAAATGTGCTTCCTAATGACCATTACTCTCTACTTGCAAATCTTTTTGATAGATAACTAGATAAGAGATGGTGGAGGTGAGTTGTGACAAGAAACGTCGTTCTGAGCAGAAATGCGCGGGGAGGTGTGTGAGTCCGGTTATCCTCGAATGGTCACCATGGGCAGCTCTGCACTGCAACCGGATATCTTACCTGGCTACGGTTAGCTAGGAGCAAACTCAACAACTCCTTTGTGGAAATCTATATAGAAGGTGCATAATTTGTCAAACAGGGTAATATGTTATGCATTTTCTCGAGATATACAAGAACATATAGTAATAATAATTATTATTATTATTATTATGGCGTGCACTAATGCACATTAGGATTTATCAACCGGATCAAGAGGAGGGTTTATTGATTTACATTACAATTTAATTGGATATTAACTAAAAAATTATTTAAAATTAAAAGTTCCCATTTTGGGAGGGGCTAAACGGTCAACGTCCCACTGTTATGTTATACTTTTGCTAAATAATCTCTTAATCTTCTGTCCACCTTCATGAAAATGGCTTATATTTTGACGACATGAGTTTTAATAATGTATTTTGATTTTAATAAGAATTTATAGTCAGTTAAGTTTGATTCTCACTTGATTTATAGTTTTAAATTAAATTGTGTAGTCAGTAGTGGCAAATTGAATTATGTATAATTAGTGGTGAGATTCATTTACTATAAATAAATTTTTTTAAATATAAATCATTTTCATAAACCCTAAAATAGCAAAATATAAATCATTTAATTAAAATTACTATATAAATAGTAGCACGAGAGTAGTATATAAAAATGGCTCAATTTTTAGTTGTCGTATATCAAATTGAATGTGGAAAATTTTCTTGAAATAAAAATAATACTAACATAAATTTAGATGGGGCCCACATAAATGACATAAATATGACTTTCTTTGACCCATTGTTTTAATTGTAACCTTTTAAAATTAACTGAGAAGATTATTCATTGTCCGTAAAAGCCTGTAACAACTTGCATTAAAGAATTATTTTTTTTTTGAATATTTTGTGTTGGAGTATTCTATTAAAAACTATTTATTATCGGTTTATATATTAATCCAACGTAAAAAGAATAAATATAGTGAAATTTCTCTTATATTTCATTTTAGAAGAAATTCAATAACGAGCCTTAAACAAATTTGTGAATATGTATTTTTATTTAATCCATACCTTATTGGAAACGGTTTTGTGGGTCGACTTTCCACTAAAAGTCTAAAACAAAATTTTCTATTTTATTATAAAAAAATTATATCAAATTTTCACAATATATTTTTCGTAGACAGATAAAATATTTATTATTTTGCGGACAATTTTCATACCCATTTTGAGTTATGGACAATTTCCACTGAATGTGACATTTTTAATTTTTACTCTTTATTTATTTTCCTTTCTATCTCATCTTATTCTTACATTTTTGCAACTACAGCAAAACCTCTATAAATTAATATCCTTGAGATTATGGAATTTTATTAATTTAGAGAAATATTAATATATCGATAAATTAATAATTTATTAATTAACAGAGACTTTTTAAATTCAGTATATTTGGTACATGTATTGAAAATAAATGAATTTATTATATTTCAATTAATTATATTCATGTATCAACAACCAATTCATTGTGTATCTACTTTAATATATTCATGCAATTAACAATTACATACATGTATCAATTCATTATCAATTAAATATATTCATGCATCGTAAAGGAAACATATACTATATAAATCTCGATATGGAAATAAAATAATTCATAACACCTAAGTCCCAACTATGTCTTCTCATCTAAAAGGCATCACAAAATCATCTATGAATGATCAAATGCGTAAAGCATTATGTGAGTATAAGAGAGATCATCCCACATGCACTCAAAAAGATTTACAAGAGTGGGTTGAAGAAAAATATCGTTTGAAAGTTAGTTAAGATACAATATCAAACACTCTTAGAAACTCTAAATTAATAATTCATATTTTAGCAAATTACCATAATATTTATAATTTTTGTAATATTTATGAATTATTAATTTAGAGTTTTGATGGGACCTAATATTTATAAAGGGATTTTCCAAAAACTTATTATTTTATTATCTTATCGAAATTGATGATTTTTTACAAAGGCTCAAGTCGGGACTGAAAGATTTTATTATTTTAGAAAGGTTATTAATTTATCGAGTATTAATTTATAGAGATTTTACTGTAGTGTAGATACAAAGATTTCAAATGAATACCATATATATTTTTTAATTATATTGTTAGCATACCATTATTAATTTAAACAGCTTTTAATAGATAGTTTAATAAATGGAAAAAGTTTAAACGTTAAAATCTGCGTAGTGGCGCCGCTCATATAAATACCACCACCGCGGCCGTATAGTATTCGTGTAGAAGAAAACAGAAGGCGATAAAAAGTATACATCTGTTGATCTTGCCTGAAGCAAAAGCTAGGAATCGCACCAATGAACCTTTAAAACCACAACCCTAGTTCTTGATTCGGTTCTTTTTTTCATAAATAATTCCATGTAGATACGAATAATCGAATTTATAATAGTGTTCTTTCTTTTTGTTGAAGAATGTTCGCGGTTGTGTGTGGCAAGAGGTCGTTCTTTGAGGACGTCGACGCCGCAGCGTCGTCTCCAGACGCTGCATCGCCACCAGCTTACAAGAAGTTCCGATGCTCTTCTTCGACGTCGCCGGTCCGGTTTACGTACTCGCCGCCGGTTCAAACGAGTTCAGTTGATCAGCTCAAGGCTTTATTTCCCGAACATGAAATTCAGGTTGATAATTGACTCTATTATGCTGGTGTAGGAATTTTAGTCTTCGGCTGATCTAGATTATTAGGAGTTACAGAAATTGTTGAATTTTACATAATGTTTCTGGTTTAAGGAAATAAAAGTTATAAAAGTTGTTTAACCTGTAATCCGATTTCAAATTTCCTGTCTTTAGCATTTTTTTTGTGGTGTGCAATATTACCCTTTGATTAACGTTGTATTTCTTTTAGTGTGATTTTTAAAATACATCGATTTTGTAATGCTTGCACTATATTTCAATGTCAGACATGTTAATTGATATATGATTTTTGGTCTTGATTGAATAAATTTGAAATATGATTTTAGCAGCCTTTTTATCTTTGGTTCTATATGTAGATTATAATTGGAGATTCCTCTTTACCCTTCGTCCGCTCTCCAAAATGGTTTACGTTTTGTCATTTTCGTCCCTTCCGTCCGATCCCCAAAATAGTTTACGTTTTGCCATTTTGGTGGATGGAGTGAGTATATTATTATGTTTGTATCTCTTTGAACTTGTGCAGATGTGTGACCTCATATAATTTGTTTAACATTATCAGCTGTTAGAGAAAGCTCTAGAAGAGTCTGTTGGTGACTTGGATTTGGCTATTAAGAAACTTCATGAGTTTTCATGCGGATATGTGAATGGCAAGATTGGGAAAAGTGCTGAAGAAAACGCAACCATGGAAAAAGGTACTTGTTTACCTTGAATTTAAACAACAACGTAAGGACATGGATTGATAATGTTTGGCTTTCAGTTTCACATGATCGACTTTCACTACACATAGCAATCCAATGACTTGATTTAATCTCACTATTCTGAAATCAGATGTTTGCATCACATTAGGTGTCTCTACTTTTTCTATAGTTATCACTTGCAATTTTCGTATACTGTATCCATCTTATGACTCTAATCACACAACATTTATTTATCAATACCTGGGACCATCCCCAGTTGAAAATTGTATGAGAAAGAAAACCCCCTTATAATGCTGGGGAATGGAATATGAGTAATTAGCAAACAGTTGATTCGTTCAATTTATAAAAGATCAACCAATGGACAGTGAATTATTGCTTTACAGCCAAGCTTGCAGTATTCTTTATACATCTGCTGGTGCAGAGGGGGCGCCGTGGCCTCCTAGGTCTAGGAAGTAGGAGCACCCTTACGCCTCAATTTTTGTTTCTTTATAGGCTTTTAAAATAGCCTGACAATCTATTTGTTCGCATTTTAGTGCAATTTTTAAAACTAATAAGCAAATCATTGGGAAGAAATTGCAGTATGTCTATGACATCATTTAAAAATTCTTCAAAAAGTTGTAACACGAGGATGCTGTTTGGTTTGCCTTGCCCCCCGACAAACTAATAATGCTTTTCAGAATTTGAAAAGTTTTGTTTAACATGTGTGGTAATATAATGGATTCTTACTTTCAGTTGCAATACAAACTGGTGGCCATTCAGTTCCTCTGCAGGAGCCTCAAGCTCAAAATAACCTGCCAGCAGATGGTGCAGAATGGGTGGATTTATTCGTAAGGGAGATGAGCAATGCTACTAGCATAGATGATGCAAGATTCCGAGCAGCCACCATACTGGAGAGTTTGGAGAAGTCCATCAGCTCCCATGCCAGTCTTGACGCAGCTCAAAGTTTTCATAAGGTTAGTATCCTTATATTGTGATGAAATATATTTAAAATAGAGCCAGTTGAGGTCTGTTGATCCCGATATGTGAATTGCATGTCGACATAGGCTAGATGTAGTTTGTGGTGTTATTTACAGATCTGGCTTCACTAGGTACCAACTAAAAATTATCAAGCTTGTATCCTGATGTTGAATCTGATATGCTATGATTATTGATCTCTTAAGAAAAATAGCACTGCTATTGCCCTTGGTCGAACCAGTGCATGAATGGAAAATTAAATTGCCTATGTTAACAAATTATATATGAGGCGTTGTAGGAAAATGTGATGCTGAAGGATCAAATCGAGGTTCTTCTTAAGGATAATATCATCCTTAAACGTGCTGTAACAATCCAGCATGATCGCCAAAAGGAAAATGATGATAATAACGGGGAGGTGCAGCATGTGAAGCACTTGCTAGCACAGTATCAGGAGCAATTGCGAACTCTTGAGGTTGGTAAATTAAACATCATTTGTTTTATGTCGAACAAATTCTGTGTGGGGAGCATGTATCCATGTCTGCAAATATTCGGATTGGAATTCATGTGAAGGAATGAAGAGCTTTATCTTAATCTTTAACTGGTAAAACTTGTGTTTATATTGCTTACATCTACAGGCAAACAACTATGCCTTGACATTGCGTTTGCAACATGCTCAGCTGAGCAACACCTTTCAAGGGCGTTTCAATCCGGATGTATTCTGATAAAAAAGCGGAACCAAGTTATTATGTATGCTGCATGCTACCTAGTTTTTCTATAGGTTGTAAGGCAAAATGGTGAATACTAAGGTTATGTATAAAACATTGATATTTTATATAAAGCAATATATAAGTAGTTGGTGTCGTATGTGGCACTACTTGTCTTCTTGGTAAATCTTTACAAAATTTGCGTTCTATAATCCTATTATATGTATACTTCATGTTATCTTGGAGTAGTAAGTTGTAGTTATCATAGATTTACACACCCACGTACTTCTATTGAGTTTCTACACTCACTAAGAATATGGAATAACTATTTTAAAGACGAGTGTAATATAGTTCTGGTTATAATTTCAATATGAACAAAGAGTTAATTGATTTACAATCAAACAAAAAATGTTATTAAATACTCTAAGTCTACTGAAAATGTCCAAAAAGTCTACCTTTCTAGATCAACCTTTGATAGCTATAATTTTTATTACAACAATATTATCTAAAATAAAATATGAGCCATAATATATTTAATTTCTTAAGGTTAGTTTTAAATTTAGTCATTGAATGTTGGAGACTACCATAAATGGTAGTCATTACTCATTATTATTGTCATTTTTCGTAGACGTGATCTTTCCTTTAACTTATGTGCTTATAATATTATTACTACATTGTTATAATGTTATAACAAATAATAAAATAATCGATTTAATAACGATAATCTTAATCTTACTTGACATAATAAAAGAATGTTTGTATTGTGACACTATCTATATTCATCACAAGAGAATAGATTCACGAGATTAGCTTCAAGATCAGAATTTTGTTCCTCAAGCCGTCGACTCACACAATCAGACAATTCTATAATATGATTTTGTCTTATTTATAATTTGTTAATTTACAATTTAGTAAAGCATACTATTTTAACTGAATGAATCAGTGGTGAGCTCCCACAATATATGTAACTTTTTTAATTAATATTTAATTGTAGGAGTAAATTATTTTGGTTAAATATTTTTTCTTATGTAAAATAGTTTCGGATTGATAAAATTATAAAATGGAACTAATAAATTTAAAATAATATTAAGATTAACATAAATCGTAAATAATCTAAATACCCTGATCAGTAATCACCCCTGTTTGGTTAGATATATATAAGACTAAGAAAAGTAAAAGAAAGTAGAAAACTCTAGGAAAAGTTTTAGGCATTCGCAAGAATTCTTAAAATCCTGATTTCCCAATTCCTCAACGCTTGGCTTATACTGTACATATCGCCTCTCTTCCTCGACCGGCGATCCAATTCCCAGCTAAAACCCTAAACCAAATCGGATCATCAACGATCGGCGAAGATGGTGCTCGCGCAGTTAGGAGGAAGCATCTCGCGTGCTCTTCAGCAGATGAGCAATGCGACCATAATCGACGAGAAAGTGCTCAACGATTGTCTCAACGAGATCACGCGCGCGCTTCTCCAATCCGATGTTCAGTTTAAGCTCGTCCGCGAAATGCAGACCAACATCAAGAAGATCGTCAATCTCGATGATCTTGCCGCTGGTCACAATAAACGCAAAATCATCCAGCAGGTGAGGACGGAGATTCGGTTTAATTATGTTTCAATTTTTTACTCATTATTTTTTTTTCCCAATCAAGTTATAAAAAATTAACACGCATTCAGTTCATGATTTGAGTCGTGGAACAAAAATTAATTGGAAAGGTTAATATGGGTGGAAGAAATTAGAGGATAAGATATAATTAGTTTTTATATCCTAAGAACTATGTTTTATGTTTATGTATCTATTATCTAATCATTCTCTGCTCTTCTTCTGATGGTGTGTGTGGATATGGAACTGGGAATGGTGTTTGAGCTTAACTTTGATGTTGTTTTGTGTCCATTACAAAGAACACTGCTTTTCTTGAAGGAAATCTTTGAGTCGAGCTTGCTAGACCTTTCTTCTAATGTGCAAGCGATCATTTTTCTTCTTTGGAGAACAGTCATAGTCTTCATTTATTTATTAAATATTTATTACGCATTTAAGTGGGAAAAATGTATTTTGGCACAATTGTTTGAGATTTAGGTATGAATTTTATCGTATGAAGGTCCTGGTTGATTTTCCCAAACTATTTTGAAAAGATGTGAAGACACTGAAGAGTATTTGAGTTTTGATTTGTATACTGCTTCCAAACGTTAAAGAGCAATATTATATCATCAGATTTTTTTTTTGTGTTGGTAGGTTCCACCTACAGAATTTGTTCCTTATCATCTTCCAACTTGAAATTTTCATTATGTTGTCTAAGGCAGGTGCTATAGCACTCTGTTGTGAAAATCGTTTGAGGTTTACGCCTTGAGGCTCGCCTCAAAACGCCTTGGTAGGACAAAGCCTCAAGGCTTAAGTCTCATTGACTCAGATTGAGGCGTACGCCTCATTTATGTGAGGCTTACGCCTCGTCGCCACCGCCTCAAGGCGTTTTGAGGCAATACGCCTCAATTAGAAAAATTAATTCATATTTGAGCTGATTCCCACTATTATACCAGTGGCTGCCGGCTATCTTAAATTATTTGGGAATCAATTTATCATTTTTCTTTATTATTTAATTCCATAATTTTTCTTAAATTACTTCTTTTTCGTTGTCTATCATAAACGTAATGTACATAACTAGATTATTAGACAATGCCATTTTTGAGAACTCAACGGGTGAAATATAAAATTTTAAGAATGTTGTCAGTGTTGATGAGGATGAGTACTAGTGAGGGAGTGACGACTTTGATATATTAAATTTAAAACAATATTAAGATTTAAGATAAAATTAATCATTTGCGCTTTTAATTTGATGTTTTAAATTCCTAAGATTATTAAATTTGATGTTTTGTTATTTTTATATTTTAAATATTTGTTTCTTTTAATAACTTTTTCTTTATCTTAAGTTTGAGGCTTACTAGGCAAAACGCCTTAGGCTTATCACAACATTGTATAGCATTTTATTTGTATTTTTTTATCTGAACCAGACTTTCTAATCACTGTCTTATAGTAATCCTAAATAGTATAGAAGATTTTCCTTGAAACTTGAGTCTAGAAATCTTAGCCAAATTCATTATGGTTTCTCCCCATTTTAGTATGCATATGTTTCTAGTACTCGATCCATTCTTTGAGTGGTCAGCTTTTCCAAAGCGCTTGTGCATAAGCATGTGGTTCAGGCATGCTTTAATATGCAATTATCCCTGCATTCAAGTATGCTTGTATATTTGCTGTTGTCAGCAATACCACTTATAGCCTTTTACCTATTCATGCGAGATTCTACCCCTATTTACTCTCCCGTATAAGTGGGGCGCTAAATGAACAATAGTCCTGGTTTATCTTTTCTTACACATCTACTGTTGTGATGTTCTTTTCTTTCCCTTTCTTTCTGTAGGCTGTTTTTAATGAGCTATGCAAGATACTGGATCCAGGGAAACCTGCTTTCACTCCAAAGAAAGGGAAAACTAGTGTTGTAATGTTTGTTGGTCTTCAAGGTATGTGCTATCATGACTTTAGAGCATGTTTAGCCCATGATTGTTGTTCATGTTTCTCGGTCTATAGTATACTGTTACTCGTAATCATATTGTGTGATTATTACCTGTTTAGTTGTTCAACTTTTTATACGTATATGCATTAACATTTTCTAGCTTAAACCTGATTTCAGGATCTGGGAAAACAACCACCTGTACAAAGTATGCATACTACCACCAGAAGAAAGGCTATAAACCAGCTTTGGTTTGTGCAGATACATTTAGAGCTGGTGCTTTTGATCAGTTGAAGCAGAATGCTACAAAAGCCAAAATTCCTTTTTATGGAAGGTATACTTTCTTTAAAGTATTATATGGTGGATTATTGTTCCTTATCTTTAAAAATCCTATCAGAATAAAGAATAATCCGTTGTCACCCTTGTTGAGATTAGGAGCTGAAATTATTCTTTTGTTTACTGAATTATCTGAGCTGAGTATATGGATATTACTGTGATACTATCTGGTAATAATGACACATTCCATGATAAATGAGGTCATTTAAATGGAGTTTCATCATAGTTCTTGGTTATTAAAAGGGTTCTAATACAAAAAGACATTCAGGTTCTTCTATTTCTCTCTTTTTTTGGTTTTAGTCAATGTTGTAATATGTAATTCTCTGACAACTCTCTACCTAATATGTCAAAGTTAATAACTGTAAACTCACTTCTGTCAGTGATTTTTCTACTCGTGAAGATTTTGAACAATCGTGATGAGAAACTAATTCCTGACTTTTTTATACTCTCTTGTTTTCATTCCTTTGTATTTTCTGTGTACAAATATGATTCCTTAAGAAATCTGGGGTTCAACTATGTGGATTTATTAAATTTAATGGATGATGTTATTTTATCTAGACTTTCCATTTGGTGTATTTAATTTATTCTGCAACAGCTATACAGAGTCCGATCCTGTAAGAATTGCAGTTGAAGGAGTTGAGAGATTCAAGAAGGAAAATTGTGATCTTATTATTGTTGATACCAGTGGACGTCACAAGCAAGAAGTGGCACTTTTTGAAGAGATGCGTCAAGTCTCTGAAGCAACGGTATGCCTTTGTGGTTTTTTCTGATCTTATATTTGAATCTCAAATTTGATAATGATGAGTTCTCTTTTTCAACACTCCAGAAACCAGACCTTGTTTTATTTGTCATGGATAGCAGTATTGGTCAGGCTGCATTTGATCAGGCTCAAGCATTCAAGCAAAGTGTTCCTGTTGGAGCTGTGATTGTCACGAAGATGGATGGGCATGCTAAGGGAGGTGGTGCTCTCAGTGCGTAAGTGTACTAAAAACATTAGTTTTTCATAATGAAGGAGAAAGTAATATTTGATTAATTTACAGAATAAGCAAAAAATATGTGGTGTTTATGTTATCACTTATCATGGAAGATATCTTGATCCTTTACTCCATTCACAGAGTTGCGGCGACAAAAAGTCCAGTCATATTTATTGGGACGGGCGAGCATATGGATGAGTTCGAGATATTTGATGTCAAACCGTTTGTCAGCCGCCTTTTAGGTCAGCATTATAATTGTAGCTGCAAGGAATAGTCTTGTTTAAACAAACCATATTTTAATACGTTGATTTCCATAGGTATGGGTGACTGGTCTGGGTTCATGGACAAGATTCAAGAAGTTGTTCCTATGGATCAACAGCCTGAGCTTCTCCAAAAGCTCTCTGAAGGCAATTTTACTTTAAGGATCATGTACGAGCAATTTCAAAATATACTCAAAATGGGCCCTATTGGTCAGGTTTGATATTTGACTGCCTATCTATCTCATTTGATTTATAATTCTTGCTCTCTATGTATCTGTCAATGTTGTGACTGCACCACTGCTTCCTTTCCTTAGTTGTTTTCGCTTCACCTTTTACCAGAAGTCTGAGTAACAGTCTTTGATGGATATAAATCTTTTGCAGTTCATTTTCAAGTCAAATGCCTTAGCGATATATATATATATATATAATGTTGGTTTTATAGTTAAAACGTGTTGTGTTGATGTCACTCTGCCTAGGGATGTCCTTGAATCAATCGCTTGAATCAAAATTATCTAAGGACACGATCCTATTAATTGATTAAAGAGTGCTCCCTGCACTGTATTGATACACGGAAATACAAGATTAATATGCTTAGATCGATCTTTTTTTTTAATTAAATTTTAGCATGCTCATTGTGGTAAGAAAATCTAGTACAGGTTTTTCCCTCTGAATGGGCGTAATATTTTTGGCCTTACAAACGTATAAACTCTCTTAAAGCTTCTGCACGCATTTGTGTTTGTTACTGGATAAACTTTTGCAGTTGTTGCGTACTTATACAGCCACATTTTCTTGTTTGAAGGTATTCTCTATGCTTCCAGGATCTAGCCAAGAATTGATGCCCCAGGGCCGTGAAAAGGAAAGCCAGGCAAAGATTAAAAGATTCATGACAATGATGGACTCGATGACTAATGAAGGCAAGTATTTTTGACATTTGTGTATATAATATATTTAGGTGTTTGCTAATCCACAATTTCATTCTAATCACACTCGTGCACGAATCAAGTTATATTGCATGAACTGACAAGAAAAGGTTATAACAGAGTTGGACAGCTCAAACCCGAAGCTGATGAATGAATCTCGTATCATACGTATAGCGAGAGGGTGCGGACGGCCCATTAGGGATGTAATGGAAATGTTGGAAGAGTACAAACGGCTGGCGAAGATATGGAGCAAGATGAAGGGTCTTAAGATCCCAAAGAAAGGAGACATGAGTGCCCTATCACGAAACATGAACGCACAGCACATGAGCAAAGTGCTTCCGCCTCAGATGCTGAAGCAGATTGGTGGCATGGGAGGCTTGCAAAGCTTGATGAAGCAAATGGGTTCTGCAAAGGATATGATGGGTATGTTTGGCGGCGCCGACAAGTAGTGCATGTCCACTCCCCGTACTACATTTTAACTCCCCTATGTATCACTATCATCCAATTATGTAGGTATAATTCTACAACTTTTTAGTGAGATTCATTTTAACCTTGAAGTTATAGAATTTTCTTTTTCTCCTACAGTACGCTCCCCGTATTTTCTTATTTTTCTATTTCACTTTACTATTCTCCAATTTTGTTATTTAATAGTATGTTCTCATTCTGATTAGCATTGCTAACTAATGCATATATAAATAAATATAAATCAACTAATGGTTTTCACCTACCATAAATAGGCCTACTAATACCAGTTAACCATCATTGCATAATCAAGTGTATTAACCATAAACCAGTGACTAACACAAATTACATAATTTGACATTCAGCATCTTGAAAGCTTAAAGGCTGATCCTTTATTTTGGACTAGTAGCAGCAGCAACTGCATTTACACACTGGTTATGCAAATAAAAAGTTGCTCATTACAGCTTTTCTGGAAGGACAATCTTCTTTGCTCGTTTGAGTGGTGCTGGGTGATGTATCAGTCATATCTAACGCACGGCGGATAATGGAATTTGCCTGTTTCCTTAAAATGGCATTATCAATGAGAATATCTGCTAGCATCTTCCTCAATTCATCATTTGTTGTCATCATGTTTTCAATTTCGCCACTTGAACTTGTGACCTGAGTTGCGACTTCTTGTGCAATGAGTTGCGCCTGTTTACATAAATAGTTAGTTAGTGAAGGTTGTCTTAAAACCAGTATTTAATTTGTCTAATGGCGAACAGCTCTTGTGAACAGAGTGCAGTTGGACATGAGATTACCTCTGCCAGAAGAAGAACAATACGATTTTCTGAAGTTGCTAGTATCTCCACTGCATTAGGTGGTGACTCCGTATCTAACTTAAATTCTTGCTTAACCAGAAAATTAGCACTGCATTCTTCGAGCCGACTACGAAGAGTGGCACATTCATGCAGCAGCTTTCTGTTGGCAGAATCAATACTATCCCTTTTCGTTCTTTCCTTTTGCAGTCTTGTCTACAGAGAAGAACATCAGCATGATCTATTATTTTGTATGCATGAGTAGCATTAATGAACAGAAGACCACAACGTCGACATATGCAATTAAAAATAGTGATTTAAGAACAGTTGAAAATTGTAGAGGAGATCCTCTGCCTAGAGCATCTTGATCAGATAATTATAAAATGCAAATTTTCTCAATTAGTTCTGACTGCAGCATACCTATTCTATCTATCCAGTATAAAGTTTTTAGAGGTTTTATTAAGTTTCCATTCGGTCCAAGTAATAACTACATAACAAATTACCTTGAATTCTTCCCTTTGTTTGGATACTTTGTCGAGCTCTTGCTTCAGTTCTACTTGAGAACTTCGAAGTGTTTTTACCTCTCTCACGAGAAGTTTAACATCTGACTTTGATTTCAAGTCTACTTCTTCAAGATATTTTTGTAGGTCTTTAAGCTGCTTCCTTGAAGAATCCAACTCTAGCCGCAATGCTTCATTCTCTTTAACAATTGAAGCTTTTTCCTCTTCAGCACAAGCCTTGTCATCCAGAGATTTCATGATACTATGTTATCTATTCTGAAAATGGAGATAGGAAAAAGTTGCACCCAAGAATAAATGCAAACCTGCTCTGCTCTCAACCTTTCTTCGATCTCCATACGCTCTCTTTTCACTCCCTGCATATCCCACTGTAACTGGGTAAATCTTTCGCTCTCAGCAAAAAGTGCATGCTCAAGATTTTCTTTGCCAATCTGCTTTGAAGATTCAAGTTCAGTTTCCAAATCATTGACCTGTAGACGGTGGTAATAACTTATCTTCAGTTTCTTGAACTTCCATAAGGCTAGATACTCCATCTGTCCCACTAAGCTTGACAGAGATAACTTTTTCCATTTTTGGAATGTGTCATTCTTAGTGGGACGTCCCAAAAAGGTAATTGTGCCAACTTAGTGGGACAGAGGGAGTATAAAATAACAATGTTTTTTCTGGAATGCTTTCAAGGGTGACAACCAAGAAAACAACATAGGCAAATGGGATCCCATAAGATTCTTCATCCATCATGAAGACATATGTCATATGTGCATCTACACTTCCTGTCGGGACTCGGGATATTGCGCAAACTTAAAGAGTTCCAAGAACTTTAAGCATGATATTGCAAACGAGGTGATTATAAGATGAATTTCTAGGATAGGGTCAGGTAGGTAACTGGAAGTATTAAGTTGATCATTCCTTTCAAAACTAAAACTGCATAAATATCAATTTACTCTCCCCACCCAAAAGAAAAGGAAGAGTAAGAAGAATAAAAAATGAATATAGTAACCTAGAGATATCCTAAGAAAACTCAAGTTACTTGTCTTGATGGATATTATTGTCAAGTTATATGCAACGTACACCTTAAGAAGATGGGGGGAACCACTCACCTATTAATTAAGTTTATTAGACAATAGCTGAGAATATTTTATATTGAAATTTAATACAGGATATAGGAAAGACAGAGATCAAAATACTGAACATACCTTAGTAGTAAGATACTGTCTTACAGCAAGCTCTTGATTTAATCTTGCTATGAGATCTTCGGTATCAGCTTGTGATGTGCCTAACCGTTGTTGCATGCTAGTGAAAAGCCTGCTTATCTTCTGTTGCTCATCTAATGGAAGAACCACCAGTGTATCAGGGTAAGTGTCTGTTGGTTCTGAAGTTCCAATTCTTCCAGGGTTCTTAGATGAAGTACCATTGTCTTGATCAACATGACATGACGTAGAATTTCCATTTGGTGCAGCAGCAGTTGTGCATTCCTGAGGCCTCTCTGTTGACAAACCTTTAGCATGGTTAATTCTTGAGAAGTTTTCTGGGTTAAGGAAATTTTCAACACTATTATAATGCTTCCGAACATATTTTTATTTCGTCTCTTCACCTAACTCTTTGGAGAGGATGGAGTTATCACTTTCAGAGCAGGCTTCATTTATGGTTGCTTCTGTGAAACTCGCAGAATCGTTTTCAAGGCTCAAATTTCCCTTATCAGATTCAAAGTACTTATCCTTTATACACAGATCTTCTCGAATTTCAGATGTCTCACTAGTAGAACCGCTACTATTGTTTGATGCCCATGCTAAAGTGCCAGAAGCGACAGAAATGTGACTCTGGCTTGAAAGTGGATCATGATGACTTAACTCCTCAAATGCTGTAAAAGATCAATGTATGTAGATGAGCTTCTATGAAAAAATTATTATTTAGAGATACGCGGAATAACTAAATAAAAGGATACATGTGTTAATAGAAGCAGAAAAAGCTTACATGACCTTGCAGCTGCTTCTAATTCAATAAAGCATGCTACAGGAGCACTTCGTGAGACATCAATATCTGAGAGTACCTTTGCCATCCAATCTTCCAAATAACACCTACGCTGCAACAAATCTTGCTAATTTTAGGATGTTATCAAATAATTTGACTAGTCAATGTAGTTGAAAGTTTATTTAGAGGGTTTATTCAATAAAAACTATAGGAGTGTCTACCCTAAATCTGAAAACGCTGCACAGGTTTGTACACTAGGCCATGAAACATCAATTGACATCATTTTTAAAAGATTTCATCAAAAAGAGGGGGATACAATCACTGTCACATAAATTCATTAATTGGATATAAGCAGCATGTAACAGAATGCAAATTTACGCACTTCCTCCAAGAGTGTTCTGTTTTTCATTCTCAGAAGCCCTTTCGGAGGAGCTGGGGGTAATCTTTTGTGGTGGAAGGACTGCTTTAGCTGTAAAAGACAATGAAAAATTGTCATAGTTTGTGCTGTTCTCATTAAAAATCATCAAGCAAAAGATTACTGAGTTACTCAAAATATATCAGTAGTGAAGATAAAATTATTTCTGAAATCTAATTATGATAGTTAATTGCCCATAAGTAATCTTTAATACTTGCAACTCACATCAGATGCCAGCTTTAAGAAATCACTAAATCTCCTCAACACTCCACGTGTGGTGCTAACCCCTTCAGGTGATTGCAAACCAACTTGAACCCTGTAATACTGTCAAAATAAGAATATTAAAACAGGTATGAAGTTTCTAGAGTTTATACATGCATGATCTTCTTGGCATAGCAAAAGTGGTTGTATCTAATACAAATGTTCAAGAAGTTCACAAATACAAATATTCCTACTCAAACATAATCGAGCAACATCTCCTTTTCTTTACTATGTATATAATCTCTTGGGGTGTTGAGATTGGGAGGTCAAGGTTGGAGATTGGGGATCATCCGGGAAGATTAATAAAAGAGGACAAAAAAAGGTGGAAAAACAAGACACTTGTCTCAGTACCTTTCAAGTAACTGAGACATTGGAGTATAAATTACCAAATAAAGGGGGGATATGACATATAATTTAGGTAGCATTATTACATCGAACTATTGAAGCATAGCTCTATTCTATAAACAGAACTACAGAATGATGAATAAGATAAGTAAGTTATCTTTTACCACTATAGATTCGGAACCTCTTGATTCAGCTAAGATGCTCCATGAAGGAACCGTGACACAATAACTCCATCCCGTGTGGAAATCATGGGGCCAAATTGTGTTCATCCCATCCTACATTTAGGAAAGAGGTTCATAATTCTATAGCGTATGAATAAAATAGTAAAAGATCAATGTTGTGTATATCTGTATATCACAATTAATCAAAAGAGCATAAAGGAGAAAAATTTAGGGCAGAATCAAGTTACAGTAGCTTCAAGGATATCTGATAAAAAGGCACAAATAGAATCTGATAAGATCATATACCTCCCCAAATAAGGTCGTGCTTTCCCATTAAGTTACAGTGATTGCTTATTTATGCAAGTGAATAGCACAAAGATAATAGCACAGCGAATATCTTATTATAAAGTGGAAAATGAAATTAGAAATGATACAATAGTAACTGTTTCACTTGTTATCTTACAATTATAAATTTGTAAGTAACCAACTCTAATTCTACAAGTACCATTCGAATTGAACACTGACAGTGTACCTGAGTAAAATACGCACTCTGTGCAATCAAACTAAGCGAATAGCTCCAGTAGCAAACAGAATTTAATGTTCCTAATAAGAAATTGAGGACCAATAGATAACAGAAACAGTTTACCCATTTACGAGGAGGAGGGCTCCAATCCATTCCAAGAGGTAGCGGCGAAGTTCCGTCGTGCCGATGCTTTGGTGGACTGCTATCTCTCTTGATATTTTTCAAAATTGAAGTCGAAAGTTTGAGCAAATTCTCCTCCTCGTCTCCCTCTATGTATCTTCTGTCGGTGATCATCGGGTGGGATCTCGAAATAGAGTCGATGAGAGCGGGGTCGTTGAAGCCGTATTCGAAAAGCGAGCTATCAAGGCCGTAGAGATCCATGGCCGGATAATTGGTGATAAATTGTTTCTGAGAATCAGTATGGAAGAGCTCAAGAGCTGTGGAAAGAGTAAACAAGAGTAATAATTACGACCGCTCCTAATCAACTATATGTCTATATCAAGTGGACATATTCGAAAATGCTCCCTTATATTTTTTATATTTTGGATCTAACACTATTACTCTAAATTATTGCAAAACCGCCCCAAACGATTTTGCATTGAACAACACTTGGATGCGGGCGGGCAGTAGGCAGCGCTTACAGTTTTAATTTTAATTGTCTTGTACGTAACTACTCTAACTTACCACTAATTAAGAATTAATAAAGTGTATTTATAAATTATAGATCACGATAACAATCCGAAAATATAACTAAGAGAAAATGTTTACTATACAAGATTGACACATGTTTAAGAAAAACAAGATTGGCATGATCTCAAGTTTTATCGCGTGTACATGCATGAGAAAAAAGAAGAAGAGGAAATGTGTACTAAATTACTCAACATCTAAAGATGATGAGTATTATTCAACATCAAACAAAAAAGAACTCCCCTTCACCCCCCTAATAATAATATTCCCTATATATCTATCCGGCCCCTTCTTTTTCCTCTATCGATCACTCGAGATTATATCTTGGTGATGAGTATGCATCATGCATGCATGCACGCTACCATATATAAATATAAAATGCTTCAATACTGGACTTTTATTCAATTCCTGTTACAGGTAGCTACAAATATAATTTAGATACAATTAATTAATTGCTGTAAAATATTATAAAGTTGATCAATACGAAAATCAATTACTGATTCTGATCATGCATACAGCATATATATATATATATATATATATATATATGGACATGTTGCATCTAATCAGAGGTAATCACAAAGGGTGAACTAGTATATATACAAATCTTCAAAACGATCCTACCTAGCTGTTGGTCTCTAGAGCTAACTAGCCTAAATCTGTTCTTTTCTTCTTCTTTTTATCAAACAAACTACTTTAATTGCTAAAATTATTTGAGGAATTAATGTCAGAACAAAGAACTATTCCTTTTTGAAAAATATACATATATTTCATAGTTTGGTCATTATAAGTCAGTACTAAACACTTTACACATGTATCCTTAACACACACACTTGCAGTTTTGAGAGATTTCATGTATCAACTCACAAAAAAACTTACATGATTGATTTATAAATTCGAAACACACGACAGTTAACCCACAATTATGCAACCAATTAACATTGTTAATGAAAAATCTACGTTATTATTGGTACAGAAATACATTAATGCTACTGGTAAGTATTTCGGAAAATATGTATGGTTAGTAATCGATCACGGCCGGGTTAACTAATAATTATGCAACATATATATTATATACTGTAACAGACGCAATTACACTATAGAGAGAAAGGTTTTTAATGTAAAATCGAAATTAAGACTCAAAATCATATTAATTAGGTCGAAATTACTTTTATATTTTTGTGAATACAGTTCACTTTTACAGTAAAAGTAAAATTTAGCTGTAACTTAATTCGTTTTGTTAATCGATAATGTACAAGAAATATAGTTAATTTATACTGGAACATTTTCTCCAATTATATAATAAGCAGTATATAACATAATAAAAATCTGAGTAGAAAACTCATAATTACCCATTAATATTAATGTATAAAATAATATTGCAGGAAAATTAATATATATATTTCTAAATACACAGCCACAAAGAAGTGGTAACGAAGCGAAATAAGATAGAATTACCATGTATATAGATTGGCTCGACGGTAGTGCATCAGTATTTGAGTAAAATAAAAGAAAAGCACAAAATCCAGACTTGCCATGTCTTCCCACAGCTTTGTTGAACTTCTCACGCACGGTACGATATATTCTTGAAATATTTATCACAAAAGAAGTTCAAGAAAGCTGTGGAAAAGCATGACAAGGATTCATCTCATGTGCATAGATATGCGCCTAGCTCTCTCTGTGTATGCTGCGCCAGAGAGAAAGAGAGTTTGATGAATTTAAGTTAATTAAGTGTAGAAGAGAAAGAACACCAAATTAAAACCCTCATCAATTGCAACAGTTAATCTTGAATTGAAATTCTCGAGATATCAAAAGAAATTCAAGAAATTAAGCTGCATCAAGACCTACATGTGTGTATGTGTGAGACTGTGAGTGGTGTGCAAAAATGGAAGGAAGAAGCAATGAGTCATGGCAAACGAAAGCAGGAAAGGGATGGTATATATATGAAAACAAATAAGTGATGGGCGTTCATTAATGAACATGTCATGGTATTTTGTTAAGTTACTGTGAATTAATTCTAATATTAAAAAATACAAACAATAATTTATTAATTTTCAGAGATGAGATCGTGGAGAAATGAAAAGGCATGCAGGACCACTCTATATATATAATTCAGCAAACAATATCTGAATAAAAAATGCAGCTTTAGCAGAGCGTGGGGAGAAAGGTAGGGTTACTCTTCACGTTCTACCTATAATACATACAAAATAGTGAGTGCGCAGGTGGGGTTCTATTTCTAACATACTATATCAATGAATCCAGAAGCTAGCTAGCAACACAAAATATATATCTACACAAATTAACAGATTGGATTATTATTATTCAAGAAACTCTATATCTGTGCGTGAGTGTGTTTGCCCATGCATCTTTACAAAGATAAACAAATAATAGCAATAAAATTGGAAAGACATGTTGATAATTTGACATATCCCATCACATGTCGCCACTTTTGATCTTTGTACTTGTGAATATGACTACGTGAAGCCACTGTTATTCTCTGTCTGTGTGTGTGATTGGAACCTCAATTTTAATATGTATACCATTTACAGATCGATTTCTCAAATTTATATGTTTGTATTTTTCTGCCTTTCAATTCACATTATATTGTTCCCATCAGAATTTTTCTAGCTGTTCTGAGTTTCTGCTGTGTGATGTGAGCTTTATTTAGGGAAAAAAGAAGAAATGAATACAAATTCTAATTGGTTCCAGCTATGATTTAAAACGTTAGGTTATGTTCAATGCATATTCAAATAAATTCGACCGTTCATTTAAATATTATGTTCGGCAATAACAAAAAAAAATATTTTGCTGTCAAAAAAGGAGAGGGAAAATTAGCCTTGGTATTTTGTTTTTTGTCGTGGGTTTTTAGGAATCAGAATAATACAAAAATAAAAATACACCCTTAAGAATTAAAATTTAGACCCACAAATCTGAGAGATACACAGACAATTATTACTAGTAGTAAGTACACAATGAAAGCAGAGATGGATTATTTATTATTATTATTATTATTAAGTTGCAAGATTAAAAACTTCTCCTACTTGTATGACAATATAGATGACAGTGCGTCGTCTGACATAATTGTTTTCACCAATTCAATCTCGTTTTATTTCGTGGTACAAAAATCAGTTTTTTACATAGCAAAAATCTTACCGAATTTTTCACACGATTTATGCAATTGTTGCAGTCACGACATTTTTTCTTTACCTTGTTGCAATTTGAATATCGCCTCGCCAACCTTTTTTACAACATTATCTCAACAACACATGACTTCGTATAAATTACTTCGTTGTGAAAATTAAATTATATTTTTGCAATTTCGAAACTTACATCCTAAGAGAGAAAAATAAATATTACATATAATATATATATATATATGATTATTGTTGAAATATATAGTTACGAGCGATGAAGTAATTTGCGATGGTGGGAGGACAAAACACACAAGTAATCTTCGTACTCTCATGATGTTGAAGATTCCAATGACCTTGTAATGATAGGCCAAGAAAGATAATAATTCATTTACTACTCCTATATATAGGTGGGGAAAGCCAAAAATCTGAGACTTGTTGAATTTGATTGCCTTGTCTTGTGAGACACAATTCGGTTCCTTTTTTTTTTAATATTATCTCATTTCAATTGGTTACCGCATGATTCATGAGCAAGATAAAAATAATCACCAAAATATATGTTCCATATATATGTCCTTAAAATAATTAAGAGAAGTACCATGGAGAAACAAAAGACTACTAGCTAGTGATGTGTGCATATGTAAATTAATCTACTGTTTTTTCATTGTTTAGTTGAATGGTTAATTTTGTTTTTCAATATTGGGGAAGAGCTAGCTAGCTAGCTAGGGACGATGAATAATGAAACTGGACCTCTTCTTTAGTCTCTTTACAAAGAAAGGAAGTAGGGATACATGATACATGCATCCTCCTTAATTTCTTCCGATATAATATTTTAACTGTTATCGTTTTAAATGGAGTGATGACTCAAATTATCGTGAGGTCACAAAAAATTGGGATTACTAATCCATTTATCAAGCTTTGTTGTTATTATATATAATTAATGAGACAATTTTTCTTGGGCCGTTGAATAATATTATTTAGAAAGAGTATTATTTGTTAAAAAGGGAAGAAAGAAAGGTGGAAATGAAATGTATGATGATAACGCAAAGGAGGGGAGAATGGGATTGTCAGGAAAGGCATAGCCATTTGGAGTGAGTGTAAAACACATTGCATATGCAATTGTGCAAATGTGCAAATGTGTAATGTACAAACCAATCAATTACTTTACTTTGCCTTCTCTTCATCATTCATGATTCATCTATGGCTGGCCCCACTTTCCCAACCGAGCGTGCACATGCACGGGGCCTCATTTTACTTTTCAACCTAAGCCCCATTTTCCTTTTCCTCCCATTTATAAATATTTACTACTACTACTACTAGTATTTACCTTACTCTACTTTCACCTGAACAAACACCAACTTGGTGTTCTTTTCAAAACAAGAAGAAAAAAACACATGTAAAACAATGCAATTCCGATCACATAGTGTGCCAAATGTGATTCCGGATACCCCAAAACTTTTATCACACTCAAATCTACACCTACTCCTATTTATTTGGATGGTCATCCTTATTATTGGCCTAAAACAAATATTATCATCCTTTAAGATTTTATGTAAATACATTTTATATTTATTCATTCAAATCTTCGGAATCTACGTTCCATATTTAAATAAGTGTTAATTATAAAAATTAGTCAGTAAATGACAGATAATAACCACAAACATAAAACTATTTAAATTCTAGTCATAAATTTAATTGTATGAAAGTATGAAAAGTATGAATAATATTCATTCTTACGAGTCATACACACATATAGTTTAATAAAATTAAGTATTACGTATGAATGATACGATTCGAGAATTCATACTCAAAAATGTAAAATATAATTATAAGAATATTTTAATATAAAAAAATTATAAATAATTAAAATTTAAATATTATTTTATTAATAACTATTATTTGTCTTTTACGATCTTTTTTTGTTATTTTTTTTAATCACTCTTTAAATAATACTCGAAAAACAATATTTATGCGTATAGAAATTCGTTTCTGTGGTCTTATATAGCTACGGGTTTGGCTTCTTAACGTGACAAAACACTATACGGACTTCTTCCGGCCCAATAAAACTTGCAATAATTCGGCTTCTGTTCAATATGCACTTACGAATCCATATTAAAATAGTGCAATTTTAGAACAAAATCTTTGTTTTTCCAAAAAAACATCACAAACGCTTTTATTTGTGAAATTTTTTCTCAAAACCTTTTTGAGCTTATTGCTTACTTTAAAGTGGAATTGAAAACCCTTATTTATATTAATGTTTCCATTGCATTGCATGGTAGAATTGCTTAATAAAAACAATTTAAATTAATTTAGTATTTATTTTAATGTGTAAATGATGAACTTTTTAATTTTAAGTTAATTTAATAATTTTATTTCTCAAATACTTAATTCTAACTTATCAATATAAATAAAGGACACCTTAAGGTATGGGTTAATACAGAATTATCTATCCATTCGAACCAACTGACTTTTAAAATAATAATTTAACTTATATATATTATCTATTAAATATAACGTAAATTTCACTTAATTTATTATATTCATATACTTTTTACATACAATATTTTCAAATACTGGAAAGTGGCAGTGACATTGTCATTGTTGTGGCGGAAACAGAAGCTGGCAATCTTAAAGGCAGTGGCCCAGAGAGGGATCGTCTAATTATCATCATAGACTACATATTTAATTACTCATTTAGTTATTCATTCTATCTTTCTTTCTCATATTTGTGGTTCTCTTTTCTATGTTATTATATTGGGACGCTATTAATATTGTACTCACACTTAATTAAACTTATTTGTTTTTGACATGCCATCAATATTTAGTTATAATAACTTCTGAAAAGAGTTTTATATTTTGAAATTTATTAAATAAGAAAATGTGTCTAATTAAATGGGACAACCCAATAAGAAAAATGAGTCATAATTAGGTGGAGCATAGGGAGTAAAATTTAACGTTGAGAAAAGACACACGCATACAATTACTAGAGATAAAAGAACACACGAATTATTTACCCAGTTCGTCATGCGATGCATGCAACTATGTCTGCCGATGTCAAGTCAGATTTTTCACTATGTATTTTTCAGATACAATTATAAGGAAGAAACCGCTATTTATAGATAGCAACAAAAATCTAATCTCAAAATCCATTAGGATTAAAATTAGGCTAAAATGTGGATCTAAAAAATTCACTTCCGGGGCTACCACCACCAAACTCATGTCCAATTCAGTAGCGAGTTGGATCGTCGTTGTCGGACTTTTGTATACAGTCCATTCAGACTCCGCACTCGAACATATAAATAATCATCAAGATTTGTTCTTTACCGATGGAGCCATTATATCCACTAATTTGGTGTGCCCATTTTATAAAACTTTAGATCATAATATAATAATTAAAACACTAGATTATGATAAAAAAAAATGGAAAGCAACGGCCTACCTTGGGTCCTTTCGGCTGAGTGAGACTCCCAAGTAAAACAATGCTTAAATTTATTATTGGAATTTGGTATTACTCCTATCAAACTTGATGCCAACTGAACCTTTTACAGCAAAGCATTGACGCTTACGCAGAAATTGATAGCCAAGATAATTCATGGGCCATGGCTAGAAATAGAATATCTTCAAAGCTACATACTGCTTTCTTACCAACCACATAATTATATTCTAATATTTACATTATCATCACAATTCACCAGAAACTTCTGTGTCCAATCATTCAAAAAAGATGTCGGTACATGCCAAAGCAACTCTCGTCTTCATCCCCTTCCCGGTAAAGAGCCACCTGGCGTCTGCGGTCGAGACGGCGAAGCTCCTCCTCGTTAGAGACGAGCGCCTTGCCGTCACCGTCCTCGTTATGAAGCTCCCCACTGACACCAAGATCAGTTCCTACACCAACACTCCCCCCCACCCTCGAATCAACTTCCTTCACCTGCAACAAAACAACAACTCCACCTCATCCGATATGATCGGAGCCAAAAACCGAATCCTCCGGTTCGTTGAGAGCCAGAAGGGTCCGGCAAGAGATGCTGTGTCCGAGATAGCAGGGTCCTCTATGCTCGCTGGCTTCGTCCTCGACATGTTCTGCACTCCCATGATCGATGTGGCTAACGAGCTCGGGATACCCGCTTACATTTTCTTCCCGTGCGGATCGTCTTCTCTCAGCCTCATGCTGCACCTCCAGAGGTTGCACGATGATCGCCCCGGGGGAATCACAGAATATGAGGATTCGGATATGGAGATCCCTCTTCAGACATATGTTAATCCAGTACCTGCAAAAGTGTGGCCTGCTAAAATATTTGACGAAGACAGTGGTTTACTAGAGTTTATAAGAAGGTACAAAGAGAGCAGAGGGATAGTTATAAACACCTTTCTTGAATTCGAAACGCTCGCTGTGAACTCGCTCTCTGCTGATGAGAAGCTCCCACCTGTTTACCCTGTGGGACCGATGATAACTCAAGGAGAAGAAGAAACCGATGAGAACAAGCGAAGGCGTGAAGAGATCATTGCGTGGCTCGACAAACAGCCCGATTCATCCGTCGTGTTCCTCTGCTTTGGCACCAACGGATGCTTCGAGGGCCAACAGGTGAAGGAAATTGCCACCGCACTGGAGCAGAGCCGACTGCGGTTCTTATGGTCGTTGAGAAAGCCGCCTCCTAAAGAGGCGATGGAGTTTCCAGGCGAGTATGAGAATCCCAGAGAAGTACTTCCTGAAGGATTCCTAGACAGTATTAGGGACATCGGGAAGGTGATAGGGTGGGCGCCCCAAATGGCAGTTCTATCTCACCCTGCTGTGGGGGGGTTTGTGTCGCATTGTGGGTGGAACTCGATCCTAGAGAGTCTGTGGTGTGGAGTGCCAATGGCGACGTGGCCATTGGCTGCAGAGCAGCAGGCCAATGCATTCCTGCTGGTAAAAGAGTTTGAAATGGCAGTTGAGATGAAGATGGACTACAGGAAGAAGAGTGATGTGATTGTGGGTGCGGAAACAATAGAGAGGGTGATGAAGCAGCTGATGGAGCGGGAGAACAAGATACGAGTGAAGGTGAATGAGCTGCAACAGAAGAGCCGAATGGCCCTAATGGAAGGAGGCTCGTCCTTTAACTTCGTCCGACGACTAATTGACAATGTCATGGATAATATTTCTTGAATCTTGCCCCTAATGAATCGGCCTAGTTCAATTGTATAATTGATGCCTTTTAACTGTTGATAAAGAAACAAGGTACTACTATAATCAAATTGAACATTTTTTAGTTAAAAATGAAAGCAGCAACTTAGCTTGGCTCCATTAGCCTTGAGAGATACATTTGAATCGTACTGGCCCTGACATTAAAAACCAGAAACTAGTTACCAATTTCAGTTTTAAATGAGTAAACTGAGAAGTGGCGATTGACTATCACAGTCGACTCGAGTGATTAATTGGTTACTTGGGTGTTACATCTACATTGTGTTACTGTGTTTTTTCACTTATAAAGGCACATATTGTCATGGCAGGCAGCTACCTCCTGAAACTGGAAAGGCAGATGTATATCGGCTGTCATACCTATCCAGCAGTATTTTTCTGAATAACAAAACGCATCTCATCACACAATCTACTCGACGGAGAAGGAGAGGCAGTTTGTCAGACTATTTCAAAATTGAAAATGTGAGTTCAGGTACTGTATATATTATTATGTTCTATGTAATAGGAAATGGAAGCTTAAAAGGAAAATGTAAATTGAGGTAGGTAGTACTTGTATTTTGTCCCACTCGATAGTAAGAACCTAAATTCATAACCTTCCACAAAGCATTGGCATTAGCAATGGACATACATACAAGTTGTAGGAGAAAAACACCTTTACGAGTGCATAACTCTTACATCCAATCGCAGCTAACTTGGTATAGAACTTCATCAGCCATCCAATTTCCAATGCCTGGCCCTGAAGTAAAGCTCTGCATGCAGAGAAGAACAGACATCCACTGAGAGTAGAATCTCATTGACATGACATGACATGTACCCTAAAGACTAATAATAACTGGTGCAGCTTAAGCAAATTGTCATGTCATTTTAAAGACTAATAACAAATATCATAAATTAATGTAGTTGCACACATCTTAAAACAAAACAAAACAAAACAAAACAAAACTGTAATCCTTTCAGTTAAACAAATTAAACCCAGTGAGCAAATTAATTTCACTGACTACCTACAAAGTGAAGTGAAGTTGTTCACTAAGGTTATTTCAATTTTCAAATAAACTCTGCTTCAACCATCTTGTATTGGTTTTTAGCAGGAGATACCTGCTGCCATTATTATTCTATAATAAATTTATATAATAATAATAATGGAATATAATAAATTTATTAGTGACTGTTTCGAGATTCCAGTACTAATCATCCTTCCCCTCCAGGTCATAATAGGAGTTCAACAAAATGCCAAATTTTCACTGATTTTTATTTATACAATATTTGGTGATAGATTCCAACTTCCAAGTCAAACAATAAGAAACTCAAATACTTAGTTTAATAATTTATTGATGTCCGAAACGCCAGAGTATGAAGGACGTAAATTCAAGTGTCCAATAATAATATCTGGCCTGGCCTGGCCATATTTTGAACAAGAGAATCGACAAATGCAATTGTTTTACATAGTTTTCCGTCGCACCTAATATTTGTTTTTCCTATTATACCCCAATTGACGGGTAATTAATTTTATTGGACTTAAAACGATTTCATTTCAACTAAAAGTATACTATACTATTAATTGAATGGAAGTGGATAGTTAGGCTGGCTAGTTGGCCCCACTTATAATTGCTGATTATTTCGCAATAAATTCATGCCCGCGTTTTTAAATTAAATTTCTCAAATTCGAAAGGGTTGAGTACCCCTTTAGTTTACAGTCATCATTAATATGTTTTTTGGTCTTAATATTTCAAACAAGTAAGATATAGCAATTGTCTTCAATAATATACATTTTCTCTTAGCTTATGTTCCATAAATTTATCCGTTGAAAATTTGGAATGAAAGTATAATTATTTTTATATTTCTTCTTTTTTATCCCTTCATCCTATCTAAATTATAGATTTATTATTATTTTTCTCCTTCATCCCACTTTAAAATGGAATAATATTATCCATCTAAATTTAGAGTGATAATATATTCTCTCCTTAGAGTGTGACGAATGTATTAAAACAATGATAAATTTATAATTTAGATAGGAGGAATAGATAAATAAAAAAAAAGAGATTTAAAGATTAATTATAATTTTATACTACATTTTCAAGTTATAAATTTATCCATAAAAAAGAACATAACTTTAAAGTTTTAATAACCACCTTTTAGCGCCAAATATTATATATATAACAGTCATTTTTAAAAGAAATTGCAATCTCATGCGATAATTATAATGTCTCACTATACATAAATTTATTGATAGTATAGTTTATTGTTTTGAAATGATTATAATATTAAATATATTTAAATATAATTACTTTTCTCTTTTCTCTATCCTTTTGTTTTAATAAAATATTTCTATTTCGTTCGTGTAACCATATGCAATGCAATATGCATCTTAAATTAAAAATCTCGACAAGAGCTTTAATTTGATATATGATATGAAATAAACAAATTTAATATGAAAAAACTACGATCATTTAAAAAACTTTAGTATATAAATTTATTATACATATATTAAAATTTAGGGGCATGCCCATATATAGTCATTTTTCAAACATAAAAGTAAATAATAACCACCTGAAAAAAAAAGTAAAAATTAGCCACACTTACAATATTACCCTCCATTTACTTAAGTTTAATCACGCGATTACACGAAAATTAGTATGTAATTACACGAGCAAAACTTATCGTGTTCGTGTAATTTATTTATCGTGTGATTACACGAACAAAAATGGGCATGTAATTACACGAACAAAATTTATCGTGCTCGTGTAATTTCTTTGTCATGTGATTACAGGAACATAAAATCGTGGTCGTGTAATTGTCATATTATGCTAGAATTGTGATTGGGTGATTACACGAACACAACAAAACATGTGATGGTCGTGTAATTTGTTTAGTATATTGTTCGTGTAATTACACGAACATAACCAAAAAACTTCGTACTCGTGTAATTACGAACATGTATAGTGACAACAATGGTGATGGCTGCGGCGACGGCGACGACGACGACGACGACGGCGTCGGCGGTGGCGGTGACGACAACAACAATTATGAATTATGGTGGCATCAAAGAGAGTTTAAAGTATAAGTAATCTAATTTTTCATACTTAATTAAAAGGAAGTGTATTAAAGTATTTTTGCACACTAAAGTGGCTATATTTTACTTTTTTTTATTAGTGGCTATAATTTACTTTTTTGTTTGGGAAATGGCTATTTAGGTATATTAACCCTAAAATTTATATGTGATATTTTTATTCATACTAAACAACTTAATTATCATCAATAAAATCAAGATATATCCAAAATTCGCAAATATGTAATACACTTTAGCCAAATTATTTTTAAATACACTTTATTCATCGTAATTATTGCATAAAAAATATACATTATTTTATTTTGGTAAATACTCAAATATATGATTTTAAATATATCGTCGATATATATTATTTTTATTTCTTTAAATTGTCATTATTTTACCTACCACTAATTATTCTATTATTCACAACGTCTATATTAATTTTCACCATATTTCGAATTATTAATATTTATTTTACTTACGATACGCATATTTAATTAATAAATAGTATAAGACTTTTATTTCACTAAAAATATGCTCAACACATCCATTAAAATACATGTTTAGAGCTGTAAAAAAGAATGGCATGGTTTGAAAATTGATATTTATATATGGATTGTGAAGATAAAGTACAATTGATTTTGAGATTAATCCGATCTAATCCAAATTGACCTCAAGCGCAATGAGATAGCTCAGTACAATCTGATTATCTTATCCTAAAAATTATATTTTAAACATGTATGATTGAAAATGTGTTGATTATGTATTAATTCTTCGTGCATCGCACGGGGACCACATACTAGTTTTTCATGACAATAAAGATATCATAAAATAATTTCATCTATAAAATTGAAAATATGAATTAATACTTCATTTGTCCAAGAAATTGTTACTCAATTTTTTCCAATTATGCCTAATAAAAATTAATTTAATTTAAAATATATTTATATTGATTGAAGTTTGAGTCGAAAATTATTTACTATTATTAAATATGTACCGTGTGGAGTTACACTCAAAAAAGAGAAAAAAAAAAAATCAAACAATAATTACATTGATGGGATAAAATGAGTAGTATATGTATTTCGTTCTTTACTATAGTTTATAGAGGTAAAATACAAAATAGTTAAATAAGATAGTAAAAGATAATAGTATCATCAACATAACATTATATAAATTATAATTATTTTTATTATAAATTGTCATAAATACTTTTATATATTTAACCAATGAAATTTTCATTTTTTAACATTCTACTCCCTCCGTCCCCTAATAAGTGTCCTACTTCAATTTCCAAGAGTAAAATAGTATTAAAGTTACTATTTTGCCCTTGTAATCATTTGAATATTTTTACTTTTTATATTTTCAATGCAATGATTAGGAGTAAAGAGTGTAATTTAGCTTGTTTTCTTAATAATTGAATTTTGATGTTTGGGGACACTTATTGAGGGATGGAGGGAGTAGATATGAATCCGCTTGCTATGTATGATTCATATTCTTCATACATATGTATAGGAATATTCATATAATTCATGTATGAATGATATGAATCACTAAAATCTACCATTCATACATAATATCTAAATATTATTTGTTTGGATTTTTTTATTGGTGTAATTTAATTTTTGATTTTTGATAATTTATTGTTGTTAGTGGTGCGTTGATTATTGGTGTGATTTCAATTTTATTTATAAAATAAATTTTTATGGTGATATTGATAGTGGTGAAATTTTTTTAACTGACGAATTTTTCGTTTTTTTAGCATTTTGAGTATGAATTTCGTTTGCTATGTATGATTCACTCTTCATACATGTATAATATTATTTATATAAATCACGTATGAATGGTATGAATCATTAAAATCATATCATTCATACGCAGGGATACGGCGGTAGAGTATTTAAAAGGGTATTTTTATCCAAAAAATTAAAAAATAACTAAAATTTATATGATTAGTATTTATTTTTCACTATATTATATGATTATTCTTTATAATTAACTCTAGTTTATATATAGACATACTAATTACCGACTATAAAAGAACATCATTTAATTCATATCACCATTACATTAATCATATACCTAATTCGACTCATTAATCATACTCATCACCTCTTATAGCAGTAACATTTATATCAAACGTTGAATTGGTGGTTGCAATAAATAAAAGTCGTATTGTATAAGTAAATAAATAAATCGTGGTTGCTTTACACTGCACAAACCTATAAATATATAGTTTGTCCTATCTAATACGAAACAACTGGAAATAATTGTCCCAAAGTTCATGTCCTTAGTAGTTGGCCTCGCCTACTGATTGAAAAATCAGACCTGAGTAATTAATTATACACAACAGTATCCTAATTTTTTTCCTTCATTGGAGGTTCCGAAACAGCCATATAGTTGTTGTCTTTAACTTGTATCATTACATCAAGCTTCAATCTAGGATCGAAACAAAATTAATTTACTTGTCTTTAACGTAAAAGAAGATACATGATTAAAAAGAAATAAAATATAAACCATAGAAAGTAATAGAATCGCTAGAAACAACGATGTTACCATAAGTATTTTTTAAAACAGCAATATATAAGTATTAAACATAGTTTGTTGGCAATACACCAACTAACATCACTAAAAAATTTCTGACCTTAACATAAAGTTATTAATAAAGGAAATTTAATCGTTACACGTGTACGGCAACACAAACATTTGATCACGAAACATAGAAAATCATTTGATACATATTCATCAAATTTATTTTTGTTGTAATTAACACGCATCCAATTCAAAAAAGAAAAAGAAAGCAATTGACGCCTCCTATCTCATAATAGTATTAATATCACTCCAGAATTCAGATCCTATGTCCATTTTATGTTGTTCTACTAGCGAGCCGCTATAACATACTTATATTTTAGTTTATCTTCGTCAATTTTCATCAATTCCAATTTTGTTTTATTATAGTCTAGTCTAATTACAGTTATTAATGAAAACTCACTACGCAAAATCCGACTTCATAACTATATATTAACATTTATTTTCATTTTATGTACGAGCTGGTTATTCTATAATTAGATTGTATATATGTATGCGTTCAAATTTCAATGATCAACAAAACATGTTAAGTGTAAATCATTATATTATAAGTAATATTACTTAAATAGTATATTTAATTATTGTGTATATATTAAGATTGACACAGGATTCTATAACAATACCAGCTAACAATATTAATTAGAAAGAAGAAGAAAATAAAAAGCACAAAAGTGGCAGGGAGGGAGGGGGCCAAACTTGAAGTCTCAAAATCATCCACAATTAGGGCAAAAACAAGAAACAAGATTAGAATGAAAACAAATGAAGAAACAAGGGAGCCCGCCTGGCTGGAAGAAATTAAGACCGGCCCATTTCCCATGCCACGTGGCGCCATACCAGCGGTCACTCCGCTCGCGTTCGGGTCGACCCGAACCGTTTCTCTTCAAAAGGGCCATGACATCAAATGTTTCGCTAGGTCTAGCGAGAGAGAGTGTGTCTGTTTCGAGAGTGAGAGAGAGACTGTGGGGGATACATAATCAGGAGAAAGCAAGAAGGAGAGGCCACAAATTATTTAAGAAAATCCCCATCCAAAGGTAAAAACCAAAACTCCCTTATCTCAATCTATCATCTTCTTCACTTCTTTCCTAGACCTTCCCCGCTAATTATCCCATCACATTTTCCCCTCTAATTCTGAATCTCCCCTTCCCTTTTGCATGCCTACCTTCTTCCTCCAATCCTCCATAAACAAAACACAATTTTAAATTTAGTTTTCTCATCTCTTTTTTTATCTTCAGTATCTATCTATCTTTGGATTAAAACCAAAGTCTCTCATCTGCATATTCCTTTCTATTTGGACTCTCAAAAAAAGTAAATAATTATACAAAACATATTTGCAGAAAGATATATAATGGCTCCAAGGTCAAGTAGGGGGAAGGGAAACAAAGCCAAAAATGAGAAGAGGAAGAAAGAAGAGAAAGGTAAGACCGGAAGGACTTATTCAGCTCTCTCTTTTCCTATCAATTGTGAATTTTTAACTCTAATTTCTTCCCCTGCAGTTGTACCAAGTGTTCTCGATATAATTGTCATCACCCCATTTGAGAATCAAGTTGTTCTCAAGGTACAACGCGCTAAAGCTCCATTTCCATCATCGCATCCTCAAAATCCATAAGATATTATTTTCTAATAAATTTTGTTAACGGAAATAATAAAAGGGCATATCGACTGATAAAATACTGGACGTGAAGAAGCTGCTGACAGTTAATGTTGAAACATGCCACTTAACAGAGTACTCTCTCTCTCACGAGGTAAGCTTCAACAAAACCACTCTCCTCTCTATCTCTCTCTCTCACACACACACATCCCGTGAGTGTGGGTATGTTTGCTTACGTAGTTAATTTTCCATTATTGGATGTTGGAACACAATAATAATAATAATAATAATAATAATAATAATAATAATAATAATGTGCAAACTAGCATTGAGGAAATGACGGAGCAATGAATTATTCTATGTAACAGGTCAAAGGCCATAAGTTGAGTGATAAATTAGAGGTTGTTGGCCTGAAGCCATGTTTGCTGAGAATGGTTGAAGGTAGGTATCAATTTCTGTGCAGCAGGTACAACCCTTTTAGGCTAGCTATCTGCCAAAACTCTTCATTTCTCATTTTTGGAAATATTTTTCCTAGTTTTATTAATACTCTCCTAATCGGAGTGCAAAATAGAGTAATTTTTAAGTTAAAATTATTTGAGGGAAAATAACTTTTGTGGGCGATTTGATTGATCATATTAAATCCTAAAAAGTCAAAAAAGGACAACTAGTAACTAGAGAGGGATATATCAAATACAGGCGTTTTTCTCCTATGCTTTTCTACTAACTGTATTAATAGGGTAGTATTTTAATTTCTTTTACTTAAATACATGAAGGTTTAATAATAAAATATTACAATGTCGATTATTTTAATAACAAAATACAAGACGAGATTAAGTAAATCATAATAATGGAGTAGTAGTTTACAATACTCGTTTCACTTTTCGATAGAATTAGACGGATTTCCCAATATTTTTTTGCGTGTGGTAAATGTGAAATAATTTAAGGTTATTTATTTATTTGTTTGAAAAAGAGTGTAGCTTAAAGGGTGGCTGAATTAGATAGTCCTAGCTAGCTGGACGACCACCACATTACTGTTTTGGAGTATTTTGCTTGTTTCGTTTTCAATTCACTGATTCAGGAAAAATACGAAATTAAAATCTAAAATACCGTGTAATACTTTACCTAAAATGCCACGTGGGATATTAATAATTTTGAGTATACTTGTACATCTAAGCATATTATGAACCAATATATGTGGTTACCCCTAATAGTAGTGATAATCCACATGAAAAACGCCAGTTTGGTGAGCCAATTTTTGCAAATTACGAGATATTTATTTATATTGAACATCATATAATATTTGGAGTCAGACTCTTAATAACGTTTTTTAGTGTGGACATACATGGACTAATTTATATTGAACATCATATAATAATTGGAGTCAGACTAATTTTTGCAAAAACGTTTTTATTTATACTGACAAATATTTATTTTATTTGAAAGGGATCAGATTGATTTTTAATAAATAGTGATGGTACAGTATGCCCTTTCTGGAGTACATATTTTATTCACGCACATGCTGACATGCACGCACACATGTCTCCAATTATAGTATTCAATATTTTCATCTTCTTTTTTAGTGGCATAATTATAAAATATCATGTTCTAATTATTATGTTAATTAAGTTATAGCGTGGACATTCATGAACTAGTTTAAGTTGCTTGGTTTAGAAATTTTTTTTTTTTTATATAATATTATATATATAAATGTCAAGGAGAAAAAGAAACATTAAGTGATGGACCTGGGAGTATGTTAAGAAACAATATGGTAATCGAGCAGCTTACTTTTTGTATAATAATTTCTCTTTAGTAGAGGGAGTTGAATTAGTAATAAATTTATATTTGCCGGTAAGTGCTTAATAATAGAAGGTACTTTTGGAATGCAAAATAATGTAGAATTAAAAAAGAAAACCTGCAGTTAATGATTCCAAACATGATCTTAGCGTCTATATTAAATATTTTGCAAGTGGTCCTGTAATAAATGTATTATATACATATTGTCGCATTATGAAGTCCTCATAGTTGATAGTTAGGGGTGTGGATGTTTAATCGGAGAATTGGTACCTAACTAAGAATCTATTATTAAGTATTGATTTTTTGGTAAAAATATTGGTTAATAGTTTTTTATATTAAATAATGGTACGTCCGGACTGGTAACGATTTATAAAATCCTATATTAAAATTTCATATTTTATATTTATTGAACAATATTTCACATATTATAAAATATTTACAAAATTAAATTATATTTATATATAATTATTATTGATCTAAATTAATATTTTTAAAATAAAAAAATATTTAAAAATAAAAAAATCGATACTTAACTAGTTCTATCAGTTAATTGATACTGAATCGGTCCATACATGATTAACTAAAAAAATAAACAATTCCTGTACCTATTCCTCATAATTTAACTTTTTCCGATTCTGATTAACCTGTATGGAGTCAATTGAGACTCCTATTGATAGCCTTAGATATTTGTCTAATATTTCAAGTAAGGATTGTCATTAAGAAGTTGGGTGATATAGTTAATCGATGCATTAATTAGTTACTTAATTATGCTTGAATATAAATGAAATTCTGGAATAACATAATGCAGACACGCAACTAGCTATGAGAGTCTGGCATAATGTATGAGCATTTTATTTTCCAAGAATTGAAGAATTGCCTACATAAATTAGTATAGAAAATTTATTCTTTTGTTACAAATTTTCTTTAGATGTGAGATCAGACAATGTTTTAAAAACCGGATCGGTCATCGAACCGATTTCGTAAAAGGGTCATTGGGTTACTGGTTCAATCGGTTTTCGAACCGGTCTCGTAAAAAGGTCATTGAGTCACTGGTTCAATCGATCGAACCGTTTCAAAAAAATCGAATGACCCGTAATATATATATATATATATATATACACACACACACCTTATATATTTCAAAATATATAGATATGGATAAATAAAATTTGTATACAAATTTAATTTAATTTTACAACTTTATACATTTCATGAACTAATAGTTATTAGTTATTAATATTGTTATACATGTATGAAAATATAATATTTTAGAAATTTATGTGAAAAATATTGTATGAAATCAAATAAAAATTGTTAATGTCTTTTATAATAATTTTAAAGTTTAATAATGATAATTTTAACAATTTTTTTAATCAAATAAAAATAGTAGTAGTTAGAGTTTTAAGTAATTATATATAACAAAAATAATATTATATTAAGTTTAATAATTTAAATTTAGTGATCAAATGTCTTGGTTAGTTCAATTGGTTACAAAGTTTATCTATATTATATGAGGTTAAGGGCTCAATTCTTACTTTTTACAAAAATTTTTGAAATAAATTAATGAACCCGGTTTCCGGTTCACCGGTTTTTACCGGTTCGTATTGGGTCAATTGAATGACCTCAAATTAACATAACCGGATTGGTCGCATTTAACATATATTAAATGCATTTAATGCGACCGGATATGTTAAATGCGATCGGTTAAACCGGTCGAACCGGCCGGCCCGATTTTTAAAACATTGAGATAAGACATGGTTATTATTTCTCATTAAATGCGTCTCAAATATATTTCCTAAATGTAATATCGTTTTCGCAAAGATTATAAATATTTATATTCATCCGTCCAACTCAATTTGTTATGTTTTTTTTTAGTTGTCAGATTCAGTTTGTTACATTTTCTTTTTAAAACAACTTTATTACTCACACAAGTTTAAATAATATATATTTCTATTATTATTTATACCTTTTTAAACTTTTTTTAAATTTCGTGCCAAAAAACAAATGTAACAAAATTCACGGGAGGGTGGGAATAATTAATATCCAACATGTGGCCCCTAAAGTCTCTCTCTCGCCATTACAATAAAAGCTCTTATTAAGACACATATTATGACATTAGAAAATTTGCGCAACTAAAAAACGTAATCAAATTCAAATCTCCCAATACACCTCAAATTTAACGTCACATAACTACTCATTTCGTCTCGTTAAATATGGTCATGTTTTTTTTGTGCCATTCTATTTAAAATTGTCATTTTCCTAAAAACGAAAAAATTTTACTTTTAAAATACATCTCTCTTACGTTTTTTTAAAATACCACACGTTACTTTCGTATCGCAACTCTTGTGGCCGCATTTAAGGGTACGGAGGGAGTACTGTTTACCCAAAATATCACTGTTATTAACATAACTGCTACTGTCAATCCAGAGGACTACACTGATGAATCACGTGCCGTGTCCCACGTGCGGAGGCTCCTCGACGTCGTCGCGTGCACGACGCGCTTCGCCAAGCCTAAGGGAGGCGGCGGAACGGAATCTCGTCTTAAGAAAACTAAAGTCCACCAGAGCACGGTTGTGCCAGCACCGCAAGGTGGAGAGTTGCGTTCGCCGGAGACTACGCAGTCAGCAGTTTCGGGAAATTACGATATGGTGGCGATTCACCACATTCCAAAGCTGTCAGATTTCTACGACTTCTTCTCCTTTTCTCACCTTTCTCCGCCCGTACTACGTGAGATTATTTTGTTGCTTTAACCTTGTTCTCGCATGCTTCATTTTCTTCTTCTTTCTTTCTCTTTTAAAACCATTTGTGCCATTTTCAGAGTTGATTTTAAAACCATTTGTGCCATTTTCAGAGTTGAAAAGAGTAGAAAGTAAAGATGGGGAAACTCGGCGAGCTGGCGATTATTTCGAAATGCAGGTGGCCTATTTTAAAAATTCTTTTATCTATGGAAATATCCGTTTTTGCTGATTATGATATTACCCATGCATGCATAATTATTGGCATTTTTGTTCTACGAGGTGAATTATTTCCTCTTAATTGGTTTTATTTCGTCGCGTTTCTTTAATAAGGTAAACTATATTCAATACTAAAGGTTAAAATGCAGAAGAAGAATTATTATTTTCTTGACTTTATTGCACAGATTTGCATCCGTTTTGACTTAAAATAAGCTAGAATCCTTGTTCAGCTTCAACACTTAAATCACAAACACTAGTAGTTATACTTCTGGTGTCCATGGCATATTTTGCTGGGAATTTTAGTATTGGAGAGTGATGATTCTGAGACGTGCTTGCAGATAAAGATATGCAATGGGAAGATCATACAAGTGATGGCATCTGTGAAAGGTTTCTATACTTTGGGGAAACAACACTTGCAGAGCCATTCTCTGGTGGATCTATTGCAACAGCAAAGTCAAGCTTTTGCTAATGTGAGTTCAATATGATTTTATTGCCCCAAATTCAACGCTGATAGCCACACATCATGTTCAATTGTTGGTGGGATTAGTGTGCTCATGTTATGGTGGTTTCTGTTCTCTACAATTTTTCTTTTCTATGACTGTACTCATTTTTAATTGATCACATCATGCCAACCTTGTTCTGAATCTCTATCAATCTAGCAAATGGAATCGGATACACAGATGCAGTAAAAGAAGCTCACTGATAAAGGTTTTTCTATTTGTTTCACTATCCAGTCAGAGCTTGAATTATCATCCATGAGATACTCAAAATATTTATTATGACTACTAAGAATTCTAAAATCAAGAATCCAGAATACGAAGTTAGTTTCAAATAATAGAGCATTAGCTGACAGTTGGTTTTGGTTTCCATTATGTGCATACTTGTTGCAAGACCTTGTTTTGAGATAGGACTAAAACTGCGATGCTTAATACAGGCATATGCATCCTTGATGAAAGCTTTTGTCGACCACAATAAGGTGACCTTCTTCAGCTTAAGTAACCTTTTTACTTGAATATATTGAATGATAAACTGAATCACCATGATGTTTTTTTTTTCCAGTTTGGTAACCTTCCATATGGTTTACGTGCCAATACTTGGCTTGCTCCTTCGTCCATTGTCGATTCTGCATGTCTCTACGTTCCCCTCCCAACTGAGGACGAAAACTGGGAAGGAAATGGTGGGGGGCAAGGAATATTAGGAAAGTATGATAATAGGCCATGGGCAACGGATTTTGCAATATTGGCAAGCTTGCCTTGCAAAACAGAGGAAGAGAGAGTTGTTCGAGATAGAAAGGCTTTCTTGGTTCATAACCTATTTCTGGATGTCTCCATTTTTAAAGCTGTTTCATCCATACAGAAAGTCATAGGCTCAGCTTCTAAGATGGCATCAAAATTATCTTCGGATTCAGCTGTGCATGAGACCCATCACGGAGACCTATTTATCACAGTCAAACGAGATGAGGCAGATGCTAGCTTGAAAAGTGAAGTCAAGATTGTTGACAGCAAAAAAGTGAATGAACCTGTGAAGGAAGTTTCCAAGAGAAACCTACTAAAGGGAGTAACTGCTGATGAAAGTGTTGTTGTACATGTGAGTAACTTTCACTCTCATTAAGCAACTTTATTTCTCAACTACTCTTCTTACAATGATCCTTGAAGCTCAATTTGGATGTACATTGTCCTGCATTTAGGCTGCTGTATGAATCTCTAAGTAAAGGCACTCAATAAAGCAGAAAAAACTCGATATCCAGCTATCATTAAAATATGTTCCCATTATATCTCCAAAGCCTATAACCGAAAACTCATACTCTTGTTTAAGTAGATATGCAGTAAGTGAACTCTTTCCTTTTTTGTGACTTTTGTAATTTTAAGCATGAAACAATCTGTCTCTGGTTTCAGGATACTTCCTCTTTGGGTGTTGTAGTTGTTAGGCATTGTGGTTATACTGCCACAGTCAAGGTTGTTGGTGATGCAAAAATCAGAAGGAACCTTTTACAAGATATCGAAATTGAAGATCAGCCTGATGGGGGGGCAAATGCTCTTAATATTAACAGGTTCTAAGACTTGGATTTCCTTGATAATTTGCTGGCTTTCTGTTGGGAAACTAGTCCAAAGCAATATGAACTGACTGGGGATGTTTTTACAGTTTACGCTTAATGCTTAACATGCCTAGTGCGAAATCACCAGTCAGAGGGCAAGCTCTTCAGTCTGGTTTTATGGATGACAAAACATCGAGATGTCTGGTCCATAAAGTAATAATAGATTGTCTCACAAAGCTGGACAAAAAAACTGCAGTAGTAGAAGGTTGTGTCAGATGGGAACTTGGTTCTTGTTGGGTGCAGCATCTACAAAAGCAGGATTCCCCAGCAGATAATAATGCTGAAAGTCATAAAGATGGTAAGCAGGTTGAGTCTGTGGTTAAGGGACTTGGGAAACAATTTAAACTGCTAAAGGCTAGAGAAAAGAAATTACCCGGTGCTCATAGCAAGGATGAAGAAAAGAATGATGGATCCAGCAGCATAAACATGGAAGACAATACAGACGACATAAAATTATCTGCTTCTGATTGTGAGTTGCTAAAATGTGTTCCTGAAGATGCCTTCATGCGATTGAAATATAATGGTACTGGCCTTCATACAAAGGTATTGTTTTATTTTATACTTTAGATTAAGATTCATTAATATTCTGTATATTATTTGATGGTTCTCTCTAGCTTCCCATAAACCAATTGCTGACTCTCAAAATATTTGAGTGATGACATCAGGTAGAAAGTTTTAACTGAAAGATCATATGAGTAAGCTAAAACCCATATTTAATCTGAACTGAGTTGTTAATAACCTAGAGTTTTTACTGGAGAACTGGCAGCAACATTTGTTACTCACGTCATTGCCTTCAGGAATCTTGTAGCAGTCTTTGCTGTGTAGATATATGGTTGGGTCTTCACATTGCTAGCAATATTTACTTCAATAGACTGTCAGTAAAGATTCTTTGATTACCTGATTGGTCATGGCCTAAGATATTGTTGCCAATTCTATGAGTTATAGAGTAGAAAACATAGTACCTACAGCTGAATTGAATATTTAACATAATTCTCCAAAAGCCCATCCATGTTTTGATTTCTAAACTTTTAGCATTCATACTAAATTGATTCACTTATTCAATATGCAGTCAACAGATGAACTGGTCAAGATGGCATTGGAGTATTATGATGATGTTGCTCTACCCAAGCTGGTACCATTCCACTAAAAGCTTAGATTAAGTGGATTATTAGAATGTCCCGTAGCTATATGCCCAGTCTACCTTTTTAATCTACTATCAATTCTCAGGTTACGGACTTTGCATCGCTTGAGCTTTCTCCAGTTGATGGTCGTACGTTGACTGATTTCATGCACCTTAGAGGATTACAGATGCGTTCTTTAGGTCGTGTGGTGGGTATACAATATCCGATTCCTTTTTCTATGTGCGAAAAGACTGCTCCCTGGTGAATTTCTCAATTTTATTGTTAGATAATTTAATTTTTTTTGAATCAGGTCGAACTTGCAGATAAGCTTCCACATATAAGGTCTCTTTGTATCCATGAAATGGTTACACGAGCTTATAAGCACGTAGTTCGAGCTGTTATTGCATCTGTTAAGAGCATTGATAACATGTCCAATGCTATAGCCACAACCTTAAATTTCTTGCTGGGGTCCTACAATGATGAAAGCAATGATAGAAGTGATCAAATTCTTATATTGCAATGGTTGCACGCAACTTTGGAGAAAAGATTTGGTTGGAAACTGAAAGATGAACTCCAACACTTGAGAAAATTATCAATTCTGAGGGGTCTTTGTCATAAGGTACTGTTTTCATTGTCTGAAAGATTTGGGTACCTTTTGCTTTCTTCCAGGAAGAAGAGGGCACTTGGAAGGGTTTATAAAGTTATTTCTTTTTATAGGTTGGGTTAGAATTGGCACCTAAGGACTACGACTTGGAAAGCTCCAACCCATTCACAAGTTCTGATATTATCAGCATAGTGCCAGTTTGCAAGGTAGGATAACAATGATGAATCATGTCAAATGAGTTTATGTAGTTTCCAAACGATGGTTTCTTAGTGTCTTTTTTCACCTCATGTTTACAGCACGTAGGGTGCTCTTCTGCTGATGGGCGAACTCTACTGGAGTCATCCAAGATTGCACTAGACAAAGGGAAGCTGGAAGATGCTGTCAATTATGGAACAAAGGTTGTAACTCGGTGGATGTAATAAATACCGGTCTACAATAGTATTTATGCATGTTCTTGTGTCTCAACATTGAAATTAAATTGAATTAAATTTGAAAATGAAGGCTCTGGCAAAGATGATAGCTGTCTGTGGTCCTTATCATCGCACAACCGCTAGTGCTTACAGTCTTCTTGCTGTTGTCCTGTATCATACTGGAGACTTTAATCAGGTAACCTGACATTTTCTGTTGCAGTTTGATGTATATATAGATTTATTATAAGAACATGCATATTATCTGTCTTAAAGCTGACAAAAATTCCATACAGAAGACTATCATTATTGATTTTCCAAGTCGAGAATTATGAGGCCCCCGACAAATTATGTTATATGAACTCAAAAGTAAATGATCATCTTATGACATATTCAAAGTTATAGATTCCCTTTTCAAATTCCATTGAGAATATATAGGAGTTTTTGCTACTTCGTTCCCTAACTAAGCTGGTGCTTTGATATGGTGATATTTTGATGGCGAGTAGATGATGTTTATAAGAACTCCTTTCATCTAAAATTCTATCATATAGGCGACTATATATCAGCAAAAGGCACTAGATATCAATGAAAGAGAGCTGGGTCTTGACCACCCAGATACGATGAAGAGCTATGGAGATTTATCAGTGTTTTATTATCGTCTTCAGCATATTGAATTGGCTTTAAAGTGAGTTGATACGTTCCTAAAAATATGTTCTTTCTTGTAATGATTTTAACTTTTTTTTTCTTAGTCTCCTCATTCAAATATAGCAAATTCAGTTTAGAAACTGAATCTCATTTGTTATCTCGTGCTCGAACTTCCTTTTATGCTATTATATTCATTTTTCAATGTGTGGTCATACATACATAGTCCAAAAGTTACTTTATTGAGATAATAGGAAGAGCTTATTTAGGGTTATATTGTTATTCTTGCAATTCGAGTATTCTGGTTAATCAAAGATTCCTGTTTCGGCTGTAAAATATAAACTTGTTATGTATGTGACTGCTTTATAAGGAAGAATCATAGGCTGTTATATAGGAATTCTTACATGTAAAGAGCTTAGTTATCATTATGTTTCTCCTCATCTTTCGTATGTTTCTATATGCAATCCTCCCGGAATTACTTTTAATTTATTTAATAAAACTTGTTTGTGACGTTGCACAGATATGTCAACCGTACATTGTATCTTCTTCACTTCACATGCGGGCTTTCTCACCCAAATACAGCAGCTACTTACATAAATGTAGCTATGATGGAAGAAGGCATGGGAAATGTTCATGTTGCTCTCAGATATCTTCACGAAGCCCTTAAGTGCAACCAAAGACTATTAGGAGCAGACCACATACAGGTCTATTTTCCATTTCTATATTTGAATATCTTACAGAACACATCTGATATGCGTTTGAACTTATCCCTTGACTGGCAATAACATATATAGACAGCGTAGTTAAATGCATTTGATATCACACCCATGTTATTGAATACTCATGGACCTTACCTTGAAATGATACTTGCTATGTTTTTGCAGACCGCTGCTAGTTATCATGCCATAGCAATAGCTCTTTCATTGATGGAAGCATATACACTCAGTGTGCAGCACGAGCAAACTACTTTACAAATTCTTCAGGCTAAACTGGGAGCAGAGGATCTTCGTACTCAGGTTCCCATTTTTTTTCATTTTCCCTGTGCAGTAGACAGAGACTGCGAAACTACACATTTATTGGTTTTATACTGCCCACCGTTAATTACTCCCAGGTGACTGTCAGTGTAATAGGCAGTTATAATATTTTCTCATTGCTTCTTCCTAAAAGTAATTCCTAGTCCTCTAAATTACATGAATATAAAAGATCTGATATCTAATAATAATCTTAGACACGGAAAACTATGTTGATATACTTGCTGCAGTTTATTTGCAGACACTCGTTATGTGGCTATTCATTCTTCCGAAATGCCATGTATGGAATCTAATTTCTGCGTACCCTGCAGGATGCTGCTGCATGGCTTGAGTATTTTGAGTCCAAAGCATTGGAACAGCAAGAAGCAGCACGCAATGGAACCCCAAAACCAGATGCATCTATTGCTAGCAAAGGTCATTTGAGGTATTGATCAGAAATTTCCATAAACTTGGTCGAACCTTCTATTCACAGACTGGCGAACCAAATCCTTTAACATTGTTCTGCAGTGTGTCAGATCTCCTTGATTATATAAGTCCTGATCAGGAGTCAAATGCCATGGATGCTCAAAGGAAACGACGTTCAAAGGTATTAACATTTTGCATTTGTTACAACATGATTTGTCTGATTCATTCCATTTAATGTTGTAATTTTTTAAACAGGATCTTCTGCAAAGTTTATTTATTAGTTGAATCTTGGAATTAATTTCACAGAGAAATTAGTTATATGGTTCTTTTACTTGCCGCTTATATCTTAGATTTGATTAATCCTTGCAAGGTTCACCATGTGCGTGTGTGGGGGGAGAAATATCTTTGTTTACTCTTTAATCATTGGACTTAGAAGCACGCTAATTCACTTCTAGACTGTAAATTCAAGCTACAATTATTCCCTTCGTTGTTCTTTCCTAGGTTAAGAACTATAAATTTCTTATCTCTACTAATTTGATGACCTATCATGATACGATTTTCTTAGGCTATTCAAGTTGGTGATAAATCCCCTAGAGAACAGCTAGAGGAAAAGAATGAAGAGACAATTATCAGTGGCAGTATCAAAACAGCAAGTGCTGTGGTGGAGGAAAGTAGCGGTGAACCAGAGAAGGTAGATAATAAATCCTCCGAAGAATCTATTAAGGTTGCTGAAACCAGATGTGATCATCCACCTTCAAACCAAGTCTCTGCAGAAGTAAAGTCGGAGGAAGGGTGGAAGGAAGCTACTTCAAAAGGACGTCCAGGAAATAGTGCTGCAAGAAAGTCCAACAGAAAGAATCCAGATCTTGCTAAGCTAAAGATTAATTCGGCACATTCCCACTATAAGGACATTGGCTACAGAAAGGAGGCTGTTTCTCAGGGGCACAAGGTCACACTTAAGACTGTTTTTGCTGAATCATCTCTAACGAAACAACCTGACACTGTAAGCTTATATAATACTGATGATTTGAGTAAAATTCCCCAAAAGAATTTGGGAATCAAGAGTTCTCCCACTTCTGCATGCAAAGTATCTCCCCTTCCTGCCTCTCTCACTGCATTAGCTTCAAAATCATTGTCATACAAAGAAGTAGCAGTGGCTGCGCCAGGTACGGTTCTAAAGCCCTTACTGGAGAGAGTTGAAGAATTAAGTGAGGAAAAAACAGACAACCAGATGTGCATCAGTCCAAAAGAGACAATGCAGCAGGATGGGAGGGGAGGAGATTCTGCAGAGGACTCGTTACCAGATTTTCAAGATGCAAAAGGAGACAGTGAAGGTGATATTCAAGAAACTGGGCCCGAGTTGACACATTCCCCTGCAGGTATTCTAGATAGTCAGGTGAAAACTGAAGAAACAAATGGAAGCAAACTCTCAGCCGCTGCTCAGCCATTCAGCCCAAGCGCCTTTGTTTTGACACACTCACTGAAATCAACTGCTGCCACTAGCGTTTACGACGTTCTGGCCAGCCAAGGCACACTTAGCGAATCAGTAGGTTTCCCTTCAGTTGCTGCGCCAGTTCCTTGTGGTCCTAGATCACTTATGAATTATAGAAAAAGCCAGAGTTTCCGGATTAGACCTGCCTTTTTGAGTTACCAAATCCCTGTTACTGAAAGAAATGGTGTTGCATCTCCAAAGATAATGAACCCACATGCACCTGAATATGTTCCTAGAAGAGCATGGCAAATTAATGCAGCTGCAGAAGATTCAAACCTCAACACTGATTCTGAACTATCTGATGATTCTAATCCTGTGGTTGGTGTTGTTTCTGGGAAGCTTGATGAGAAAGTTTCAACTAATGCTAGAGGGGAAAGAGCCAGGAAAAACAGTTCTGATGCGGAGAAAGCAGAGCTAGCAAGGCAGATACTGCTGAGTTTCATTGTAAAATCGGTCCAGAATACTTCAGATCCTCCAACTGTGGCTCCAGTTTCTGACAAGAAGCATGAATATTCTAGCAATTCAGCTGAGGCAATTGCAAATGATAGTGCAATTATAAAGATACTTTACAGCAATGATGACAAGACACTGACGCTTGAGAACAACAACAGTGAGAGCCTAAAGATGGCAGATGTAAATAAAAATAAGACCAGAGACGGGGAAGGATTCGTGCTTGTCACTAAGCGAAGGAGAAACCGGCAGCAATTGACAAATGGTGTGAATGGCCTGTACAGTCAGCAATCAATCTGTGCTTCAGTTCGTTGAAGAGAGGATACTGAGAATAATAACGTTGAGGAGAGGACCAAGAATAAGTCATTTTGCATTCATTCTTCTAAGCATGAATATATTATACCAGAGACGAGGGCTTCAGATGGCACCCTAGTGAGTTTGATGGATAGAGATAGAGTGATAGAGGCTTCAGGTCTCTCACCTTGAATTTTTGGTTGAATGGTGTAAAAGTTATTTGATTCATGCCTTCTGAAGTACAGTCCTGTTTGAAGCTACCAGAGTCATCCTAACTTTAAAAAATATATTCGTTGAATATGAAGTAAAATACATGTGGAGCTAATACTTCTCATTTATTCTATTTTATTGTCTTTAATCTCCTATCGTAAGACCATAAATGATATGTATTGTGTACTGAAAATAAAGTGAACTACTTTCGATTTCTTATGATCTGGTATGCATATTGAATATAAAGGTACATAATTAACTTGTTATATTGAATGATAAACACTAACTTTTCTTATTTAAGTATTTTTTATGCTTTGAAGGTCAAGAATTGACTCACTTGTAATGCATTAGATTAGAGTTCAGTTGTAGGCGTAAAGGGATCTAAAATAGCAATTGAAATGAATGAGAATGAATTAAAACAAAATTAATGTAGATGATACATGTTGTGACGGTGACCTAGGTAGCTTATCAAGAGGTATTTCCCAAATTATTTTTTTTCCGAATTTTTGATTTTTTCATTTCCCCTTTCGAGTCAAACTTGTTCCTAGTACTCCCTCCGTCCATGAAAGAAGTTCATAGTTTGATCCGGTGCGGGTTTTAATTTAGTGCTTTTGACTTTAATAATGATATGTAGTGAGTGGAATAGGGGTCCCACTTAAATATTATATTAAATTGAGTTGTGTGTAGGAATCGTGCCTTAAAAAATAAATATATATTTGTTGTGGTCAATGAAGTTTGACTAAGTTTTAAGTGACGAAGCATTTAATTCTAAGGAGATTAAATGACGTAAGATCGATCTACGTTCCGAGTAGATGATCGTAGTATATTTATTTTTTCTAACCCAATTTCCGGTGAGTGAGAAATAAAAGTTTAAAGTTAGTCACTTGAAGCATGGAGTTATGTGTTTTGGGAACTAAGAGTGAAGAGAAACTCATATCCCACATTGGTTATAAAATCAACTTTCATCTTGTATATAAGGAGATTAAGAACCTTATGGTTTGACAAAAAGTTGGGTCAAAGACCAGATGGGCACGCCAGCCTACTGTACTCTACCAGGGTGTAATATTGTCTTGCGGAAAGATGATCTTTCCTCGACTTGGCTACAACATATTTTTATTCTATTTTAATAGCTACTGTAATCTTCACTCTTTATTATTCCCAGAATATTATTTCTTTTTTCCTTCCCAAATATTCCTCCTATTTCCAACAATCGCAAGACAATATTACGTGCATTTGGGAGGAATTTTTTCCTTTGTTTTGGGAAGTACAGTAGCTTTTCTTGGGAATTTTTCCTAATTTTTTGGAGACTTCCAGTAGCCTTTTTGAGGAAGAGTCCAGTAGCCAATACTTGAAGATTTTTGTCCAACCACTTTGAAGACATGGTGTCCTCCGCACCAACCGATGCCAACACCGGTGCCACCTTTGCAACTGCCGCTGCCTCGGTTAACACAACCACTGTTGTCGGAGGATCTTCGACGATCCCCATCATCGTTGACACCACCATCAACGCGATGGACACCGGGCTTGGAGCCGGTACTAACCCTTCGGGGTTGAGCGGTGGTTCCACGCATAGTGGCACCGTTGGTTCCACATTTAGTGGTTCCGTTGGGTCCATTTTTGGATCCGGTGTTGGAGCCCACGGGCTCAACACGTCGGGCTCTCTCTTGGGAGCGAATTCGGCACCGAGGATGATGCCTCCTGCCGAAAAGCCACCGAAGTTCAGCGGTGCTGACTTCAAACGTTGGCAACAGAAAATGTTGTTCTATTTGACAACATTGGGTTTCACCGGGTTCCTCAAGGAGGACGAGCGGCCGACACCGAGTGCCGAGGAGACGAACTTCACTGTTCGGGCTGCCTATGACAATTGTCACACTGGAAATTACCTTTGTAAAAACTTCATTCTAAATTCTTTAGATGACAGTTTATACAATGTGTATTCTGTGGTAAAGACCTCCAAAGAAATGTGGGAGGCTCTTGAAAAGAAGTACCGAAGCGATGACGCGGGTACGAAGAAGTTTGTTGTAGTTAAATTTTTAGACTACAAGATGGTAGACTCCAGACCCATCATGGATCAAGTGCAAGAGTTTCAAATCATTGTACACGATGTCCACGCCGAGGGGATGATTCTACCGGATGCGTTCACGATGGGGACCGTGATTGAGAAGCTACCTCCTAGTTGGAATGACTTCAAGAGCTATCTCAAACACAAGAGAAAAGAGATGACTCTTGAAAACCTCATCGTGAAGCTTCGCATCGAGTCGGACGTGCGAAAGCATGATCCGAAGGTGAAAGGGCCGATGGATGCAAATGCCAACTTATTGGAGAGAGGCGGTCCCTCCAAGAACCGTGCTCGCCCGAATGACAAGGGCAAAGGGAAGCAAAAGCCAACCCGCAAGTTTGATGGCAATTGCTTCAACTGTGGTAGACCAGGCCACACGTCAAGAGATTGTCGTGAGCCAAAGGGTTACAAGAAGAAGAAGCATGCTGCCCACATTTCCGAGAAGGAATTCGGAGATTGGGACGAAGGTGACCTTGCCGCCGTTGTCACTGACGAGGTCAACTTCGTAGACAACCAAGGTGGATGGTATATTGATACCGGTGCAACTGCTCATGTGTGCGCCGATAAGACTAAGTTCATGATTTACAAGGTTGTTGAGGGGAGAAAGCTCAACATGGAAAACCAAGCCTCGTCCGAGGTGACCGAAGTTGGGGATGTGGTCCTCAAGATGACGTCCGGCATCCCGATCACCTTGAAGGAAGTTCTGCATGTCCCAGACATCCGCAAGAATTTAGTCTCGGGCTCTATACTAGTCAACAAGGGATTTAGATTAGTGTTTGAATCCGATAAATTTGTATTGACTAAGTTTGGAAAATTCCTTGGTAAAGGTTATCTTACCGGGGGACTTTAAACTCAATGTAATGGCCATGAGCCGCAAAAGCTTAAATGAAAAAGCTTCTACTTCCTCTTATTTGATTGAGTGCTCCGATTTATGGCATTGTAGATTAGGACATGTAAATCTAAATGCTATAAAAAGATTAGTAAATCTGGATTTACTAAAGTTAAGTGAAGTCAATACTCAAAACAAATGTGAAATTTGTGTTAAGGCAAAAATGACTAAGTTACCGTTTCATTCGGTAGAAAGGAGTACGAAACCTCTAGAATTAATTCATACCGACGTGTGTGATTTAAAGTTTGTGCAAACTAGAGGTGGTAAGAAATATTTCATTACCTTCATAGATGATTGCACAAGGTATTGTTATCTTTATCTTCTAAGAAGTAAAGATGAGGCTATTGAAGCTTTTAAGAACTTCAAAACTGAAGCCGAAAATCAATTAGGCTGTCGAATTAAGATGGTTTGAAGTGATAGAGGTGGAGAATATGTAGCTCCGTTTGAGAAATTATGCAACGAAAGTGGTATAATTCATCAAAGGACGGCTCCTTATTCACCTCAATCTAACGGTGTTGCGGAACGCAAAAATCGAACACTTAAAGAGATGATGAACGCTTTATTGATTAGTTCAGGGTTGCCCCAGAACATGTGGGGGGAAGCTGTCTTAACAGCCAACTATATTTTGAACAAGATTCCACTTAAGGGTAAGGATGTTACTCCTTATGAGTTATGGAAAGGAAAAAAGCCCTCATACAAATATTTAAAAGTGTGGGGGTGTTTGGCAAAGGTTGAAGTGC